>VZRS01013279.1:400584-443398 GCA_013398055.1 Ifrita kowaldi | reverse complement strand
AAAAAGAAAGAAAGCAAGCCAACCAGCCCAGGAGATCAAATAGATATTCCAGCCCACCCTCCAGTAAAGTTCTCTGTTAAATTATTAAGAATATGTAGGCATTTACAAAGAGATTGAAACAAAATAACCACTGGTGCACGGAGATGTTTTTGACTAAGTGCAATGGAGGAGTTTTGCTTTCTACCTAAGATATAAACCGGTGGCACTCGGGGGATTAGGAAGAGAAAGGCTGACAGATTTAACTCTTGCAGCACAAGTGGTTTCGTGATACCAACACGATAAGGCTGAAACCTGATGCCAGTGTGACTTTCACACATCAGAATGTGAATCCTGCTACTACCACATACCTTAACTCTAAACACCAACAGTTAAAGTGGCAGCTCATTTCCATGGCATATCTGAGAAAAAAGCCTCACACCAGAAGAGGCTCTTGGTTTATTTATAGGCAAAACAGCTGCTTTGTGCATTCCACGATCTCGGCTGAGGTCTGCTCCCAGTCCTGCATATATGGAGTTACCTTGTGTGGAAGTAAAACGTGGAGCTCCTTTCCAAAGACTTTTTCACTGGATGAGACACCTCTAATGGGACACAGCTCGACTGGGGATTTTCTTTACTCATAAGAAAAATGATAATTTTTGATGGTGGTGGCAGACTAACCCAGAGCGCAACTTAGGTTCGTTCATTTTGAAATACAAAATAGTTTTCGCAGCTGCTTTCCTCTCAATTTCCCTCCTGAAATGCTCATTAAATATACAAGAAACAAAAGCACATAATAACCTCCACTCAAATTATTAGAGGGGACGACAATGTTTCTCACGTGCATACTGGAATGATTCCACTCATACCACCCATGCACTCAGATGAAGGAATTTTCTACCACTGCTCCCTTTCCCCTACTCTGTTGTTGGGGGCAGCACATCCTGCTGTGCATAAAACTCCCCCACGTTATTACAAATACAAGTGGTGAGAACTTTTTCCACGCTCGCCACCGTTGCTCTCACCTGATAATATTCATTGCAACTACAAGTTTCCAGCTCCCTCTAAATATTTCATCTCGTATGGATTCACACTCTTAAATCACACCACTGAAATAGCCTACTCTTCTACCCTCTTATATTTTTATGATCCTTTTAGAGGAGTTCTGTATTATTTATTTAGATTCATTATTGCTTTTCTCCCTTAAAAGCCACTTCATTTAACGTGGCTACCACTTCCATTTTTCAATATATATATAAATGGGGTGGGTAACGTGCGTGCTCTGACATCATGATCAGCATTTTGCCAAGAGCAAGCTGCAGTTTTGCCAGTCTCATGCTGGAGGAGAAATCAGTGACAGATTCTAGATCCTTTAGATGCACACAGACTACAAAATGTCAAACAAATGTAAGCAAGCAATTCCTTTCCCCTGGAATTCCAGTCCAGTGTCTTTGCCCAGTTCCCAGAAGTCAACATAAATCAAGAAAAGACTCAAAGATCAAGACACAAAAAGACTTCCTAGTTCTTACAGAGTTTCACAATGAATCTCTACAATCATGAATAATCCCAAATGAACTGTCAGCACAACACACTTCCCAAAACAGAACATTTACACACACACACACAAAGTGAAAGAATGGGAAAAACTACTTGCTGGTAATTTAGACTCTCCAAATACATTTGGGAATATTCATCAATCCGGTTCAATCCGCTCTGTAGTCTACAGAGGCACACAAAACTCACACAAAGTACCGAATGCTTGCACACACTCAGGTATTAACATCCATTTAAATGGTCAGTTTAATTAAAGCAGGCAAGTTTAAGCACAGACAAGCCCTGCAGTGAATTGCTGTTCAACACATTTTAAATAAAGATTGGAGAGGGGGAAGGAACCACCAAGCTGTAACTCTTCTTTTCCCCACTTCTTTCCCCAAACATACTCAGCCTAATCAGACACAGTTTGTCCAAACAGGAGGTCTGTGGGGCTTTTCCTTCTCTTTGTTTTCCCTGCTTTCTCGAAAGCTGTAACAACTCCTTGGCTCTTTTTCCAGGCAAGGCTGCCAGCTTCTATAAACGGACTCCAAGCCTGGCAGGCAGCAGGCACAAGTCTGGTTGCAGTATCCCTGCTTTGCCATCTATTTCTGCACACACTTATTCCAATGCTTGCAAGCCAAGGGTATTTTCCTTAGGTTTATCTATTCCATCTTAAGCAGCAGGTAAGATAAATTCCTTCAGAGGCGATTCCAGCTCTCCCTCAGGTGATTCACGCTACATGAAAGACTTAAAAAGAGTTTTTCCTCCCTGACATTCCCAGAGTTGCAAGGCAGCATCCTGCACACAAAACCCGTGCTGATTTATTCAGCTTCTCTTATCTCCCTCCTTTCACTCTCTCAGCTGATACAAGGCATGCCAAGTTCACGGTGCTCCCCTAATGCTGCACTGCTGCTCCTTTCCCCTTCCAAAGGGAACATTCTCTGTATCTATTTAGCAAGATGGCTTTTAAAAATAGGAACACAAAATCCACTGCTGAGTTCAGGATAGTTATGGGAGATACAGCAGGTGCAAATATTCTCTTACACAGCATTTTCTGATGATATGACAAAGGAAAACTTCGCTTGCAAAGGACTTAGAAGGACTTTCCAGGGTAATTTTCATCCCCGTGTTTCCCAGGTATGGTAACCAAAATCCCTTTCAGCCTACAAGTACTAGAAAAATATTTCAAAAGGCCAAATTGTACCAGAGAACACTGAGCTTTCTGAAGAGGGCCAGAAGGTGTCTGTGCCTCCTTAGTTGCATGTTGTCCTCAAAATTCCCACTTTCATCCATTTATTACTGGCACAGAACTCCCAGTTAAAAATACAGAATTCAAAGGCAGCAGAAGTTCAATACGTAGAAAGAAATTCAGAAAAAGCACCCCTCAATTTAACATGTAATTTACTGAAATTTGGAGTTGGGCCCGGCCATAGCCCTACATACAGACATAGCCCTGCACTTTGTGTTAGGATTCAAAAAGTCAGCTCATGGTGCTTCTAGTCAAAAATATTACTGAATAATTTTCTGGATGAGAAACATGCTACTGTTTAATTTGGATTTTTCTTCTCTATTGCCTGGTGCAAACACATGAGAGTTAATTGGAGATCAGCATTTAATTTTCTAGCACTGCAATTTTTCTGTGTTATTGAATTCAACACATCAATGTGGTACTTTGTTGATCCTGTTGAACCTATTTCAAACCCAACCAAAGTCAGTCTAAAGAATTCCCTGCTTTGCAGTTACCTCTCCACATCTATTGGGTGTTCCTGCTCAATGGCAGAAGCAGTGGGGAACAGGTTTGCTCCTTGCAGAAGCCAACACAAGCTTTGGACAGGATACAGAAGGCAGGGGAGGGACAGTTAAACATCCACGTATCCATATGGAGCTATAAAGTGAAATTTAATCTCACTGTGAAGCACTCAAACCTCAGCCCACCCCTCAGAGGGTCACCTACCCCTTCAGAAGGTAACACACTGATAAAATGACCTGATGCACTCCTGCATGTTCATCTTCTGTCCTGTCCTGGGGCGCCCTACAAAGAGCTCCAGTGCTGACAAGATATGAGTGTGCTTTGAAGGTGCTTTGCAATTGGTTACAAAAGGCTCACAGACAGCAATGAGCTGCACAAGGCTCCTGGTTGAAAAAAGAAAGCTGGGAAAGGGAAAATTATTTGTCACTGAAGTGTGAAAGATTTTTACCATAAAACAACAAAGTTGTCATCTTCAAACTACAAGACAGTACTTCAGAATGCAGTGGAAATGCTATTAAAGACTACTAGAAACAAAAAACTAGTTTTCCCAAGCGTTGACAGTGATTATAAGTTGTTCACACAGCTTTTCCTTCTAATTTCTCCCTACAGTTTTATCTTCAAAGACCTCAGACACCCTCTTGCTTCAACATTTTAGGAACAGGCATCTCATCTAAGATAGCCCAATCAAGCAGCAAACCTAAGTCAAGCTCAGCTCCACTTATTTTACTATCAGGTACAATAATGCTGCAAGCCAAAACTTTAAAGGCAGGTTTTAGAACTAAGACACTGCCTATTTACAAACAATTATTAACTACAGCCTAATTATGCATTTTTTTCCACAATTTTCAGGAAAGCAATCTGTCTTCCCAGTCTTTTTTCTTCAAACTGTACCAAGCACTCAGATGATCTTCATGGCATCTTTCAAGCGAAATAGTCTAGACCAAAATGCTCTCAAACTACACATTTTTTAAATGACAGAATTATGTAGGCACATCAGTGTTTTTCAAATTCCTTGTGCTTAAAATATTCTGTTGAATCACCCAGAATTCAAGAAGTTTTAGAGATGCTGTTTTTACTAATGCTGACAAATGTGGCAAAAAGCCAAATCTGCCTCCTCCAGGCTCCAGAAGGTCAAACAGGAATAAATGGAGCCATGAATCAGCCCAGAAACGTGGGATTGGAAGATGTGCAAGCAAATCTTAGCCTCATTATAGTCATTACAGCAAAACTCCCATTGCACAGCTTCAGTGGGTACAGGGGGAACCCTTTCCACCCAAAACATACTGATTAAGGCATAAACCACTCCAATTTCCAGTGCTGCAAAGTACTGGGTCTCAAATCCAGCAAGGCAAATTTCTAAATCCTTTTTCAGAGCAGCTCTGCTTAATGTTGGCAGGCAGCATGCCTGGAGTATCAGACATTTCTCCCCAGCTCCCATTGCCTTATTTGACTTTGCTGACCCCAATTGAGATATGGGGAATCACATCTCATCCCCAGGCACTCCAGACCTGCCCAGTCCTCACTGTCCCAGATGTCCCTGCTGAGGTGGGGAGTTTTATTTACAGGCACAGGAGTTCAAGGAGGTTTTTATTAAAGAAGAGATTCTCTGTAACCTGCAGGTATCAAGGTCATTCTCCTGAAGTTCCTGCTCTGCTTCATGAGCTACTTGTGCTGTGAACTTGATTCATCATTTTGTTGGCAACTGGAAAAGTTTGTATAATCTGCAATTCTACTCAGCTATTAAAACACTCGAAGGACAGAAGTGACCCCAAGAACTTTTAAGTCCAGTTTCACAAAAATTCACAATTATCCCTGCAAATTCATATTCATTCAAACAAATACAGAATATTAATTCAACTTGCATGTTATTGAAATAACCTGCTAAGTATTAATATACAAGCAGCACCCAGTGGCTTAAGGGATATTTTCTTCTTCTAACACATCCAGTAGAAGCTTGAAATCCTTTTGCTACCTAGGCAGAGAGGCCTTCTTTGTGTTTAAAAACAGCACTGAAAGAACAATACTTTGATTCCTCAGCACTGAGTGCTTAAGGTTGTTTACAAGTAATTGATAAAGCCCAAGAAGCCAGTTCAACACCTTGCTGTTATTTCCAAGCAGTTACAACCAGAACTTGGAGAAGCAGCTTTTTTGGTGAGTTTTTTATCCAGCTTTTTACAATTCTTCTTACAAAACATCAGTCCTATGCAAAAGGGAGAGGTCTGATTCCCACAAAAGGCTTAACAGCTGCCCTGAAACTGGGATAAATGATACTGCTGGTCAAGCAGCCCCAGAGGAAGGAAGTTTGTACAACGGGTATCTCCAAAGTGACCCCAAACACGCTGCCAGATCTGCCCTTGCTCAGCAAGCGAGAACACTGTGGGTGCCACTTTCTCCAAACTCTCTCGTGGCTGAGGACTGAGGACAAAACATTCCAAGGCCATGGGAAGGGATCCTGAGGATTTTGGGGCTTTGGATCAGCTCTGTGAGGCTCTGAATTATGGAGGAGCCTAAAGTCAGTAATGAACCTGGAACATTTCAAGGCTTCTTCCTCCCAACTGTTGCTTTGACACTGGTAGACAAGCATCCATATTTAAACTATTGCTAACAAATATATTTTCTGCAGATGCTCTGCTTATCTTTTGAATAACCTCTTGAAAACAGAAAGAACTATACTTTAAGGATTAATAAATAAGTTGTTGCTGTTATTATTATTATCATCATCCTGTGTTTTTATATCCCACTGATAAAGGTAATAGCAATTGAAAAGTGTCAGGAAAAATGAATCTCAATAGCTACAGAAAAAGTTCTTATTTAGAATCTGAAATTGATCTGTGCACAGGCACAATTCAAAAATTAAAGCAACTCTGGACTAGTTTCAAGTGTTCTTACCCAGGAATTTCTGTTACAGCTGTATCAGTGATAGCTGCAAATGTTTAGAGAAAGCAAATCACAACTTTAATAAAATTGCTGTGATGGGTACTCACCAAGGAACAACCAGAAGTACATTTATAAAGTGCAGGGACAAATCTCTTCAAATAAGGATAGCAGATAATTAAAAATACACATCCCCCACTGGAACAGGCTCTGCAAAGGGAAAAGGGCTCACTGTGGACAAGAAGAAACATGAAGATGAGTGAACCTGCAGACTCTGGAAAGACTAAATCACTACAAAAGGAAATTGGTCAGAGAACAGAAACAGCAAATTTGGGGAGGGCACGTTTTTGTTCAGATTTTACTGAAAGTTTGGTTTTCTACAATGACCTTGGCTGTTGGCTGCTTTACTTGCAGTAGCAAAACAAAAACAAAACAGGAAATTCCACAGCTGTCTGAATCAAAAAGTGGACAGAAGAAAAGGGAAATTACAAAAATTAGAATGATTTTTGGCAGAAATCCAAGCAAAAGAATTGAGTCCAGTTGACATTCTCATTATTTCCTTTAAAAATTCTCATTAAGATATTTTTCTTATTGGTATTTTATCTCAATGCTTTGTTGAAAGAGTATCTTGCATTTACATACTTGAGCAGAACATTTTGGCTTTTTATCACTTAAAGCAGTTGCTGACAGTGTATTAGCAGTTCTTTTTCAGTATTAGGTAATTTGAAAGTGCAAGATCTCAGTGAACTCCATCCACACTGAATGTGTGACAGCATCTGTCAGCCTGAATTAGTTTTATTTTGGGATCATGCTGATCAGAATATGCCAACAAAGGCACTAAAAAAGCATCAAAGCAAAAACAATCACCTCTGAATTAGGAGGCCTCTTCCCATCAGTGACTGCTGACATTTCCTTGCAGACTGGGCAGGTGGAAACCTCACTGGGTTGCATTTTTTGTGGGCACTACAAGCACTTAATGACTTCAACCAGGAGCAACAGGACCTGAAACAGGGAGCACAGAGGGGTCAACACCTGTGCAAAACTCAAATGTAACACAAGCAATGAAGCTGCACAATGCCTGCTGTCTGGCAGGAGAGAGAATATGACTGCAAGAAAATGTCCTGCATTCCTCCTTGGCGTGTAACTTATTCAAGCACAACCCTGAAGAAAATTATCAATGTGTCTTTTATACGTCTTAACCCTGTTATCATATATATGATGGGTCAAAAATTGTTGCTGCATGCAAGTTTCACAAGAAATAAGTTTCACAACTATTTTTTTTGAAGTTTCCATGATAAGCAGCCACGCAGCAGTGAGCCCAGCACGAGGGAATTGGGCCTTTTTTATTCTCCCAACAAGAGAAAAAGATGTTTCTCTGTATGTAAAATAAAGGCTGGTGGATAGATCTGAAATATGGCAGAACAACAAAATCTTATCTGCAGCTAAAATATGAGATGAAGTTAAACAGGGGGGGAAAAAGTAAAAGAAATCTAAATGTTCCTATTTGAACAAGCACTTGTGTCCCTGTGTTTCACCTGCCAGCTCCAGCTGTGCACAGCCGTTCCACACACTCTGCTCACAGGCTGCTCCTATTGTCTTGGGGGACTTTTGTTTAGTCTGTGGTAGATGGCTGCATTTTAAAATAATAAGAAAAGAGAACTCTGCGTTATCAGAACTCATGCCAAGCAACTATAAAGAATTTTGATGGCTCGCTCATTTCACATGAGGCTTTAATCTGCAACAATTACCTTCTTCCAGCATGTGTGTGTTCTCTCTTTGTGACTGACAGGGAATACAAAAGCCAGGATAAGTGATATTGGCTACAAGCCACTTGGATATGACCTTTTCATTGAAATGTTTAAAGCTCTGGCTGCTCCTGAGGTTTAATCCTCAGTTCCTCACTTGGGCAAAATGCTTACAGATCTGGAATTTTTTTCTACAATGATTAATTGAGCCATTTATTTCTGCTCCCTTGCTTTCCCAGGCAATCTGATCACGTGTGGCTGACTTGAGCACACACCTTCATGAGACCAACAAAAAGAAGTGAGAATTGCAGTTATTTCTATTTCTTTCATGTCCCAACCTGTGATTATCAGGTAGGATGTAAAACACCTGGAACAGAGTCAACACGCTCCAAATAATGCAGGACTCTTTGCAAAAACATTCTTCCAATAAAATAAGGAGTCCTTGTGTTTGTGTTCACTAGTGAACCCACTGCTGAAATGATTATTTTAACAAGATGTCATGGTAGTTATTGTGTTGTTAGAGGAACTTCTCATGGGTTTAGATTCTTACTGCTTTAAAACTGAATAAATAAATTAACAGAAGAGGAAAACATATTTTACTGAGACAGTTCAGTGCCCATTACCACAAAGTAAATATTGAAGAATCACTTCCAAATGACCACTAGGTACCATTTTCAGTTATGGCCAACTTGTGATTTTTGGGTTTATTTTTTTCACCTGTTCTCCAAATGATCCTAGATATCCTTGGCTTCTGAGGATGCTGGAAAGCACAGAATTATTTGGAATCCAAAACTGCAAACAAAGCTCTTGGATTCCACGTGGCTGTAGATGTAGGCAATATCACAGCAAAACTAAAGTTGATGGGTTTGTACATCAACAATTAATCTCCCTAAAGAACTCGGAGAAACCCCAACCCACCAGTGCTACCACTGAAAAAATCACCCCTGTGGAAAAAAAACTGTGGAAACGATATGTGAGAAAAGAATTGAATGTCTGCCTGAACTCAAAGCTGTCACTGGAGCAGAGACAGGTTGTTCTGGAGCAGTCCTTCCTCCCAGGATACAAATGGGATCTGTTCTGTTTGCAGGGGAAAGGGATCTTTTCCAAATGGCTGCACTGGAGGGAATTCTCCATGCAGTTTTCACAGGCTGCAGCAACTGACACTGCTGCTTCAAGCAAAGCAGGTGGAAGTTAAGAGTTTGCAAGGTGTGCTAAGCCATTGGGGCAATCCTGCAAAGGCACAGATCTTCAGCCAACAGCAAAAGAACTTCTTTTGCTGACCAGCTAAAGTTACAACGACTTGGTAGATTTCTCTATTTAAAGAGCAAAATATAAAGCACAATGTATTTGAGCTATTTTCTTCTCACATAAAAGTTCTGTAACTGAAACAGATGCCTGCTCTTCCAGAAGGGCCCTTCCCCAGCAAAGGCCGGAGGGTGGTGTGGCATAAAAAAGCCAGGGGGATCAGACTGGGGTAAGATTTAATTCTTCAGTTTTAGGACCAAGGGGTTCCAGCTGGATCAGCCACCAGCAGAATAATTGCCAAAGTTTAGCTTTGTTGATGCCCACTGAGTAAGTGACACTGCAATGAGGTTAAAAGGGACTGTTCACAGGCACCTCGGAGCTGCTGCTGTTTGTCCTGGTCACCAGTCCTGATGCAAAACTTCCTCTGTAACACAGAGTAGCAGCTCCTTCATGAGGATCTCACAGCTTTTCTGAAAAGCTTGAACAGTACAAACATTTAAGAGATTTCTCAATGTCCAGAGGTGGCTTTCACATCCAAAACACTCAGTGTGACTTCACCCAACTAAAGTTGGAGACATTCAAACCCATCTGAACTCCTGAACCCACTGAAGGTGACAGCTCTGCACAAAGGCTTTGCTTTACCATCCTAATACAATGAAGCCTTAAAGCTCAGACCCTTTCCAGCATTTCAGATGGACAGGCTGCCAGTCTGCTTTGTAAACTGGTAATTACAAAGTTTGACATATAGCAAAATATTTGTGGGCTAACTGTTGAGCAATTATTTATTCAAACCTGAATCCTGGAATTTCTCAAAACTTCTGATGTTTTCCTGTGGTTACTGTGGGAGAAGCAGAGCAATTAATCCAAAAGCCCCCCCGCCTCAAGAAAATGCCATGAAGTCTTTATCACCTTTAACCAGCCATTCCTGCCTGCACCTTTCAGCTGTGCTGACATAACCAGCGAAGAGAACTGATGTCTATTGACCATAAAAATCACACCCACAAATTAAGGATAGTGCTAAACAGACCATTTTTAAGGTAATTCTCAGGCTCATCTTCTAAACAATCCTTTGATCTACTGCCAAATTTATTCTAGTGTTGACTTAAAAGAGTTGGAGGCTGAAAACCCTTAATGACTTATTTTTAGTGCCCATTTTTGTACAGATGCATTATTGTTTATAAGTGTTGTCAGTATAAAAGGACAAATAACAAATGCCAGACACATGGTTTGGGGAAAAAAAATCAAATCACCAAATTCCTGGAACTGCAGCTTTAATATGAACTCTAAGTAATTTTAGCCTAATAATAACTAAAACCCTCACAAATTTGGTAATATTTACCAAGACTTACCATCTGTGGTCACACTAGAATTCATCAAAACTCTGCAATTAATCATCTTGATGGACATGACTCTGGTAAATGTGCAAACTGTCAGACACACCCATGGACAGGGTGAGAGGAAAGTTCTGCCAGGATTTTCTTTACTTCTATCAACAATATTTCATTTAAAGTGTTTGACTTGTTGCTAAACACTCATAAATGTAAGATGCTGAACACTAATGAAGCAGCAAACAAATCGTAAATCAAAGCCTTCAGTTTTTCTCATCATCAATAATCTGTTTTGCTGATGTAATGGGAAACAAAATGTTACATCCTAAAAGATCTGTCAAAAAATTCTATTATATAAACAAAATCCCTACAGTGAATAAAGTTCATGCTAGACACACCTCAAGGGAAGTCTTCAGATTCACATTTATCACAGACAAATTTCAGGGTTTTTCTGCAAATAATTTCTTTTGGTGCCCAGAAACTCGGAGTGCTGTTAAATAAACACAGGGAGTATCCCTGCATGGGAGCCTAAATGAATTTGAGAGCTCCTCCATGATCTAAAGCAGTTTTCTTGTCAGTCTTGATAAAACAGTGTAGGACCAGAGAGTGGTACTCAAATTACAGCCATATTATGTACTTCCTCCTCAGGATCCTGGAGACCAGGGAAGTAAACACTGAATTACTGAGCTGAAACTGAGAACAAGTTCTAACAGCCTCACACTCTCCAGCTAAACAGGGAGAAAGTCACTTGAATTCAGCTGCTCTTTTCTCTCAGCAGGGGCTGTTTTCTGTGGAGCAGAGAGGAGACTTGGACGTGGGAAAACATTCCAAATATTAAACACTTCTGAAAACTCCCCTGAATAGATCTCAAAATGAATGCCACTTTTAATTGGGCCTTTGACAAAATCAAACAGGACGAAAATAGGATTTTTTCAAAAAGTGATACGAAAAGTTATTTATAGTAAAGTGATAATGAAAGTTGGTTTGTTGGGGTTTTTTTGGAAAAAAAAGGATGCTCAGCACCTCAATACCTCACAATATAAGGACCCAGTAAGGATCCAAGTGATCCTTCAAAGATGTGCACACATGGAACAGAAGGGGAACTTCTTGTGTAATATCTCCCTTAAACTGGTGTTTAACTAAGAGATATTACACATGGGAAATACTAAACATTTTAACTCCAGTTCTGGCCACACTCCAAGTGCTGAAGTTGAAAATAACACACTGACTCCAAGTGTATTCTCAAGAGCAGTGCCCTGTATACAATGATCACAAATATGCAACACTGGGTGTGACCACTCACATTTGTTTTGTTTTGATTTGTCCTTGACTGCTCAGGGAAAAAAGCACTCTAATACTCTGTGCCATTACTCATCTCAGAAGTGATTATCTGTTACAAGAAAACTCCAGCCGTGCAAAAACCAGTACTAGTAAAGCAAGCTGGAGGGACCTACTGCTCATGCTATAAATGGGTTCATAAACTGCACGTGCTCCAGTTCTCAATGTGAAAATAAATTTCTCATCAGGTTTGCAGGCTCAGAATCAGAGAAAGTAAAGCATTAAGCAGGCAATACAGTCATATCTATGTGTAATGAACACCTCAAGCCATCAGTATTTTTTCGCCTCCACTGAACTTTATTCTCTTGCATCCTTTTCCCTGTTGTCTGACAAGAACCAAAATAAAGGATTTAGAGTTGACATGCACAAAGATTCCCCATTCTTTCACCACAAACTTGTGTATAAATGAACAAACAGCAAACCTCTTCTATTTTGTCAAAAATAACAGCATGTGAGGACTGGGAGTTCAGATTTGTATGAACCAATGTGGTGGTTGGTGACATCTGAAAATACTTTTTTCTTACCCTGGCTGAGATGCAACCAGTTGTGTCAGAACTATGCTGCAGCCCCAGTCAAGCAAAAGACCAAACCAAAGGGATTGCAGGATAATGTGAACAAGCAGCAACATTTACAGCTGGGTGGCATAACCTGAGAACAGATAATTTACCAGAGGGGGAATATCTAAGGGGTTGATTGCAGATCCATTCCACAAGAACTACCTGGAATCACACAATTGCCTCAAAAACCCACTTTACCTACTAGGTCACAACATTATTTTGATGTTTAAGCACCAGACAACCCCTTAACCTACTTTGCAAGTGCCCAGTGGAGCACATGTTCCAGTTCTGCATGGAGGAGAAGGGAGAGAGAAATCACAAGTCTGTTTACCTGAGAGAACCGATGTGGGCACAGGCAGCACAAGGCAAGAGGGAAAAACAAGGCCCAGCATCCCACATGCTCCAAGAGCATTTCTGGAAGCACAGCTCATACTGAGCAGTGTGATGTTCCTGGTCATCCTTACTGCTGCAGAAGAGGTGCTTCTCTAAATGTCTTGTGAAGCAGAAGAGGAGCCAGAAGATCCTCAGGACTCTGGATTCCAAACCACTTGCCAGCCCTACCCCAATGCCAGCACTAGCAGCTGCTTTCTGAGCAGGGAATGCAACACTAGCACCCCAGCACTCAGCAAAAGGCAACCTTTTCACAGGATTTGGAGCCCTGAGGCCTAAGGGGAAGATGCTCAAAATTTTATTGAGCTCTGCTTCTTGCTGTGTTGAGCAACAGGTCCCAACCTCCCAGTCATTTTCCCTGAAGGGTGAATTCATGCAAACTTCTTTTAAGGTTTAACACTTTCAGATCCCACACCAAATGCAAGTGTATTTCGACTCACTTGGTCAGCACTTTCCACAGCACATTTGACAGGAAGTTTGCCTCATGCTAGAAACAAAGAAAATCTTTTTTTTCCCTAATCATTATTATTATTATTCCTTCCAGCAATATCCATAGCATGCCAAGCAGTTTCCAAACACCCTGTTCTTGCCTTGAGAAGTTCACAGTGCCTGCAATGAAGGCCTTGGGATAAGGCACACCCATACCACTGGCCTCGACCAGAAACACACACAAAAACTCTGCCTGGATCTTGTGGAATTCTTTTCTGCTGCATGGAGAGGTACCACTAGTGTATCCCATTCCCCTGAGCAGAGGGATTCTCATCTCTCCTAGATGCCCAAATAAGATGGGACAGTTCTGTTGTGACTAATTGTTACAAAGATGATCGTTCTTCACAAGCTTCAGTGATTGTGAGTCAGGCCCATCACCTTCAGAAACTCCACTAAAATGTTCTTCACTGTATTCTATTGTCCAGACAAAGAAATTTAAAGAGACAAAACAGGTTAATTAAAAATGCAACATAATGTGAAGAAGTGAGTACTCACATAAGTAATTTCAAGGTGAAGCTAATGTAGTTTCGATCTGCCCTCACTCCAAATATTATTTATGCTTGGGTTGCAGCTGAGGTCAAATTCCTGTCATTTATCTAAGATACAAACCCAAATGTCTTTAAACCAGCTTGAAAATATTACTTGAAATTTGTAAAATAAACTGATCTTTCCTAGAAAGAAAAGAAGTCATAATTCAGTCACCACCCTGCCCTCTCCAATAGCACAGGTGAGTTTATGCAGTGGATTGACACTGAGCTGCAGAGTCAGAACTCCATCATTCATGGCAATTCTTAAAGAAAAAAGAAAAAAATTGCACAAGAGAAACGTTCTTGCTGCACTTTGGAAGTGATGTGAAATGTTAGATGCTTATTCAAATGAAATAAAGCCTCTGAGCCTTCAGAAAAAAAGTTTATTTCTAGAGAAGTATTAATAATGCTGAACAGAGCCTCAGAAAGCTCCATGCAAATAACCATATCGAGATGCTTTCCCAGTTACCATCACCTCACAAATATCTGAACCAAACATGAGGCAAGAACCTGGCATAAACCTCTCGTCTGTGGGTGATAAAATATGAAACAGTGCCTCAGCTCTAATCAGATTATCACACGAAAGGGAACATATTTAAAGGCAAATTACACTAATTTAATCTGTATTCCTCTTTCAGAATTATATTAG
Organism: Ifrita kowaldi; assembly: GCA_013398055.1. NCBI lineage: Eukaryota > Metazoa > Chordata > Aves > Passeriformes > Cinclosomatidae > Ifrita > Ifrita kowaldi. The sequence continues at coordinate 428,997 of VZRS01013279.1, read as the reverse complement.
GATTTCATCCCAAGAAATCCATGACAATCCCAGAAGCTCAAAACTTCTAAACACCAAATACCAACAGTTCCATGGTACAGCAGCGATGGTTTCTTCACCTGTTTGGATGGAAGAGCTGAATCACAATGTGACATCAGAAACTGTTGGGTGATTTTAGGCCAAAAATAACAATTTGTTTCAAGGAAATTCCTTGCTCAAGAGGAAAAATGCATCATATGACAAGAGCAGGGGAGAGCCAGGACTTTGGTGCCTGCTAGCACAGGGAACAGAGCTGTAACTACAGGGAAAGTCACCTTGGAGTGTAATGCAATTCCCAGACCATTCAAGGTCCAGAAGAAATCCATTTACAGCTAAGAACTATATAAATATCACATGCAAGAGAATTCCAGGACAGTAATGTGAGAAGGTGGGAGAGGAAAATGGACTATTAGGAGAGGGGAAATGAGGAAATACAGCTCAGGGATTCTTTGGTCGGATGAGAAGGAAGTTGTGGATGATGCCTGACGTGGGGCACTGTGCTTTGAGATGTTCCTCAGAGGGCCAGGGAAGAGATTGCAGCATTGCCTGGAATAAAATAAAATAAGAAAAAAAAGATTTTCTTGCTTTTGATAATTCAGGATTCCAAATGGAATCTGGATCGAATAGAAGGTCTCACAAATTTAGTCTTGAACAAGGGACTCAGCAGCAAAAATGATAAATGGTGGTATAAATGAGAACAGAAGCTTTTCTTTAGCAACTAAATATTTAGCTGGATAATCCCTGAGGATTCCTCCAATCCCAGATAAATTCTTGCCTGGCCCAAATCAGAGCACCCTTCAAGCCTTATTTGTACCCTTCTGAGAAGTGCTCAAGGTCCCAGGAACCTTCACCTCTGCTCTGTTCCAAATGAGCCTCACCCAGCCCTCGTGAAACCAGGGGGAAACAAGCACAGGGAAGTGAGGAAAACTACGGGACACTCAGAGAGAACACCACAATAGCTCCTACACTGCCTCACTCTGTCCTGATTACTGAAGACTTTTGCCTCCTGCCAGCAGTGGCTGCAGATGTAGCTGTCAGCTGGGAGCTGGCTGTGTGCAGCAAGCCCCAAACCTGCAGCATGCCAAAAACATCCTCCAAAGCCAGGGGAGAGCAGGAATTGTCACATGGAGGGGCACCTCTTAACAGAGCTCATCTCATCACTCCTCTGTGTGGAGGCATTTTTGATTCTTTGGTATAGAGAATCAAAATTAATTTCTTTTGGTAATTTTAAAGCTTATCAAGTTGGAGGAAAATTCCTGCAACAGCCTTTCATAATGTACCAATTTCCACACAATTCTGTGGCGCTCCAAGCATTTACACAATAAGACTTTACCTTTGTTGTAGGAAACTCCTGTAACAAAATTCTGTATGAGATGTTATGAAAAGGAAGATGGTATTTATTTAAAAATAAATCTGATCACGCTGACTTTAGTTAGTGGAACTCTCACTCAAATACTCACAAGTACAAAGTGTTCTCTATCAGAATATTTTATGGCTCCAGTTCAGGTGCCATCTTCTTGACACCTTCTATTTAGGTTAGTTCCTCCTCTTTTCTTGAATGAAATCACACATCTGGCACTCTGTAGCCATTAACAGACCTTCTCTCTCAACCCTTGTTCAACAGCATCTTTTGGAGCCACCACAAACACTTCTTTTTCCCCATTATCATTTTAAGACAGGTCTACATCATTTTAGCAAGGAAAAAATTCCCTACATGTCAAGTTTCAGAAATAATTATAGTATTAGAGCTACAAGCAATTGCAGCTGCAAACTGTTAGAAATTGGGATGTACAAAAAAATACCAGCAAACAAATTCTCAACGTGGTATTTATGATGTTATCACAAAAAGCACCAAACTGTTCCTTGTTAAAAAATAAAATTAAAAATCTTATTTACTAAGCACATTGTGTCTCAGAACAATTCCAGACATGTGACATTGTGCAAAGAACCAAAACCCATGAACAGTTTTCTAATTAGGTGAAACGAAAGATCCTAAATTTCTTATTAGGGGAAAACAGTCAATTTTACTCAAAGAATGCACTTCTACACACAGATCATTTAATCAAATCTGTAGATAACACTGCTTAGCATCTGTACCACAGAATGTTTCATTCATTTGCTTGGTCCAGATCTTTGTTTTAGTGAAAAGAAGCATAAATTAATTTTCTGTGAGGAAAAAATCCTGAACAACTCTTGCATCAGGGTACACAGCACTCCGTCCCAATAAGGACACCTGACATGCAGATTAGTCCCAACAGGAATGTTGTATTGATTATAGCCTGTCTTATGACAGTCCCTCTGCTATTTATGTACAATTAGCATCAAGTTTCATCCTGGGCCACTGCCACTTTGGATTTCATTTTACTTGGATCCAACTACATACACACGAAGGAGCCTCCTAGAGTCACATTCCTCGGTGTGGGAGCTGTTTTCCCTTGAAATTGCTGGGATATATTTTCAGTAAGGGTCTAAAAATGCTGTAATTCATAATTTGTGCCTTCAATCCGCTGCTTTCAAAATGCACACATCACTAATCTCAGGCTCAGTAACATTTCAGGCCAGGACACGGACATGAACTCGGACTAAGGCTTTCTTTAGCTTTTCACCCAAAAACGAAGTTAATAGATTACAGTGGTCATTGGTACCTGTGTTACAGCCAGCTCAGGAGAAAGGCAAGCTCACTCTGCCAGAACCATGAATAATCACAATAAAAAATTACCTGGGTGGGTCAGGCAGCTCTCACTTTAAATGCAGGGAGCAGCCCCCAGGCCAGGACAGCATTTTTTCCCAGGATGTCAGTCACTCAATGCCCAGAGCTGCAGAACATCAGCCCTGTGCTGAAAAGAGAGGTGGCAGTGAAGCCTCACACGCAGCACTTTGGATTTCTTCAGAATTTGAAAAAGATTTTCTGGTGTGCTTTAACAAAAAAAGCCAAACAAAACAACAACAAAAATCAGAATTCCCATTAGTCCTGTGGGACTCTACTTTTATTCAGTCATTTCAGAGTTTGCTAGAAGGGGACACATGATACAGTTAAACATCAAACTCCATGGTCATGTGGGGATCTAATACTAAAATTAACAAAAAAGCTTCAGCTGTCACCACCAGTTAAAAAGGGGACAGACCCCAGGCTTTGCTCCTTCACAGACCCACCACAGGCTGTGCAGAGTTAACCAGGATCCTTTTCATTCCTATCTCATCCATACAGGCTTTGTGTCAGGTTTATCAATGCAGAACATTCCTGACTTCCCTCTTTTTCCTTCACTGCCCTGCAGCCACCCCAGCGCTAAATTTGAGGGTATTTAGAACACCATGGGACACACTGTGACCCAGCAAGCCCAGGGGACAATAAATCCAATTTCAATACAGCCATGCCCTGCTATGCTACCAGGGGACTAATATTTTCTATTTCTTCAGGAAGCCCAAACTTCATGAATGAGCTTTGAATTTCCTAGGACCATAGAATTGGCTCCAAGTACACATATTCCAATTGTTTTAAAGCAACCAAAGTTACGATACTCATTTTGGAGTCAAATGAAAAAAAAAAAGTTACCAGTTCCTAAAACAGTAAAAAGAAAATAGAAAATTTTGTGTTTTCTTGGTGTGGGGGGCCCAGTTTAAAAGAAGAAGTCTTCCATTGGAATCCATATAGTTTGTTTCAAAGTAAGAAAAAAACCAACCAACTAATCTGTTGCCTTAAGCAAGAATTTTTTCCCCAGACCACTGGCTGACTACAGGGATAAATTCAATCCAATTTTTGCAGTCTCCAGCTGAGCCTGATGGTAGATCCCTTCTGCTCTCCCAAGTAGGTCACAGAGCACTCCTAATCAGTACCAGTGTGCCGTTCTTTTAATCTGTGGCCACTTACTGGCCAGGGATGGGTTTTAAGTACAAGCCATAGCCAAAACACAGCACTGTGAACTGCAGTGAGTTCTGTTAGTGCTGGAGCTGACCTTCTGCAGTCTCGAGGAAAGCTAAACAAGCCCTGCAAGTCACTGCCACTCTGCCAGACTCACATGGAACAGCTCCATGGACACAGATAGCATCCAAGGCACTCTGAGAGCAGCCTGGGCTAATATTGGCTGCTGCAGCCCCATTGAAAGAGTCATGCCAGAGGTCACAAACCATCCCTGGCAGCTCAGCGGGAGTCTGTTAAAACAGGAAAAGCAACACTCACTTACTTGCTGCTTATTTCTTGTCTTAAAGGCATCCAGAACTGCTTAAGCTTTAAGAAGAAGAAAGACTTTGCCTTCTCAGAGCCTGCCCAAGGTACTCTGAAGAGCAACAAAAGATCATCTTTCGGCTTACTTTTATTAATGGAACTGCACATTCATGTCTCAGCATCACCTCTAAGTGTTGTACGCTGCAAGTTTGACATATCTTTCTTTACTCAGTTAATATCACAAGAAAATTTGTGGTGATGCTGCCAAGTGCAGCCAGAACTGAGAACTAGGTTTTCAAATGGAAGGGTGATTTGGCTGTATGGTCCATGAAAGAGAAGGATATTGAGAACAGGGAGATTCCTGTCTTTGCACTTTAGCTATGTGGTTGCTGAACAAGCTATCTTTCCACATGAGGTGACTGGATGGCCTGTTAGAGAACAGGATTCCCACACAGAAGGAAGCTTCCTAAGTGCAGAATTTGTGCCTGAACTCTTTTTGCCCTGCAAGTTTCTCAGAAAAGACGCTTTCCTGAACATACTGAGATGTCACAATGAAGTGACAAATGTCATCTTTACCTCAGTCTTCATGGAAAAGAACATGATTAGGTATTTAACTAAATGGGGACACAGATCCAGCTCAGAATATTGCTCTTCTCTCTTTCACTGATATGGGAACAGAGCTCAGGAAAAGCTGTTGATGTCCATTCAAGTGGTCAGGACCAAGGCTAGAAGGTAGGTCTCAGCCCTTTTGCCATGTGGTCACTTGGTGGTCATCCATGGACCTTATCACCATGGTATTCTATGGAGCAGTTCATGAGGAAGACCTAAGGCTAAGAATTTCATGGGTAGTGCAGCTCATGGATAGCACAGAGGTTTAGAGCTGGATTCATGTCTAGAGGTTCTCTTGCTCCCATTACCACAAAGCTGGGCAGCCATTGTGTGACCCTGGAAAGGATGGGTTTTCCTTACTATAAACTGACTGTTCTGCTTATATTTCAATAATGCCTCAAGTCTGAACTCTCATTCTGAAAGGTGTTGCCCTGAAAAGAATATGATGACATTATTTTTCTTGCCATAAAAAAACCGTGTAGCTTAAATTAACAAAGTACAGTATTGTTATTCTCGTTTTGAGGGGATGAGGAACTGCTGTGTGAACTGCACACTAGAAGCACTAAAAGCATCAAAGCAACATTTGAAATGCTGCAGTTATTCCATAAGGTTGTCATTACTGAGTCAAATAATTCTTTCTTAGACTGGGTGTTAACACCTGGCCTGGCACAGCGAAGGGATGTGCAAAACAGTAGCAAGCAGCTGCTAAATACCCAGTAGTTTGCAAGACACTTGTGAGGTGTATTGCCAAAGCTTATCTATACAGTTTCATTTTCATGCCTGCTATCAGCTTGTATTCTGACCAGCATTGGAAATCACATCTCTAGTGATACCCTGAACTCACATTCTGAATTGTCTCTGTGCAGTGTCAGAGTTTAGTCATCAGTGAGGGATGCACTTCCCAGTACTTACAACCGTACAGGTTGCCCTGTATTTTAAAGTCACCATGAACTGACAACATGCCTTGTCTGATACACTTTGAATTGCTCCAACTCTTATCTTTTCTGATAAGACTTTCTAGAGACATGCTGGTATTTCAAACACTATAAAATATGTCTATATTTTTGGGTGTCTCTAAGCACAATGGCCAAACCACTTTCAGGTCCATGACAGCCCAGATTACTGCTGGTTTAGGTCTCACAGGGTTCCCAAGACCAACAAGTTCCTGATCACTTCCTTGTCTTATCACTGCCTTTGTAAACTGCAGAGATGCACAATTGGGAGAAATTATTGGGAATGTGAGCTAAGCTTGTGTATTTGCTAAAGAACTGCCTGGATCATTACTAGGTGTGCAAAGAAGAAAACCCATATTTGTCAGCACTTAATTTAACTTAATACTTTAATACACCTTGCAGGAAGGCCTTTAATATTGACTGTGGCAAAGGCTGCATTCCATGAATGAAAAATGTCGCTGAAGAAGGCAAAGGATGGAATAAGGATAGATCAGTGTAATACTTCCTTACTACCAAGTCATCTAAATAAAAAGCTAAAGCTCAGCCTATGCTATCAGGCCTTTCTCCACTGGAAACTAGCTTCCAGGACTTGAGCTAAGGGTGAGGGAGGCACAAACACAGCAGGAGAGTCTGGCATCTGTGCACCCCACACAGCAGTTACAGCTCTAAGCCATGTGCCAAGGATGTGGATGACACCTCCCAACTAAAGGAAGACAAGCAGGGAAGTAGAGGGATTTGCAGCAGAACAAAGCCCAGAGCTTCTGCCAGACTCCTTCATGACTTGTTGATTAAAAATCACTTGGGATGTCTGACTCTTAGAGTTCCTCATCCCCTCAAAACGAGAATAACAGTACTGATCTTCATTAATTTAAGAGTCACACTTTTTTATGGCAAGAAAAATAATGTCACAGTATCCCTGTCAGGGCAACACCTGTCAGAATGAGAGTTCAGACTTGAGGCATTATTGAAATATAAGCAGAACAGTCAGTTTATAGTAAGGAAAACCCATCCTTTCCAAATAACCAGACCCAAAACATGCTGCATGACCCACAGCTCCAGCTACAATTTTAACATGCATTTCATGAGGTTTTCTTTCCGTACTTCCTTTTCTTTTGGAGGTTCACACCAGTTAATGAAACCTCTTTGTAACTGCAGCACATTCATTCGCAAGGCATTGGAGAATTCTTACTTCACACTGGTTAAACAATTCACTGGTTTGTTTACAGAAAAACTGTGCCAAATAGCTGGACTGTTGTCATGAACCTTCATCCAGACCTTTTTTATAGCAGCTACTAGAATGTAACATAAAATTGAATTAAACAGCATTGAATGAGTTCCTACCGAAAATAGAAAGATTAATTCCATATTACATCCAGCAAATGAAATTTGGACAAACAGTTCTTTCTTGTGGATGAAAGACAGTTTTACACTGGGATTTACCACTGATTTCCACTTCATATCCCTGTGAAACACAAACAGCTATAAGCAAATATTATTGCCCAGCTGTGTACGTGTGCTCTGATACAATACACGGGGAAGGACTGAAGACAAGCCAATTCTTATCAAATCCCATTCTATTTTTGTCCATCACTCTCCTCATACTGAGTCATGCTTGCTATCACTTTCATGCAGAATTATCATGCCAGAGATCACGATAGTTTTCAGTGAGGAAACACTGATAAAACACAAATATTTGCAGTCTCTGGCACTATAAAAAGTAGATTTAGATTAAGTGGATTAAAGCAAGTTTCCTCTATGAAAGATACGTGATAGATCACCCTAAACTCTCTCCTCCCCTCAAACGAGAGGAGCATTTCGAAGAAGAGCACTGAGCCTTTTCCACAGGGACTCTGCCGAGCAGGTATCACATTTCCCAAGGAGCGGGGCAGTTCCTGCAGGAGCAGCGATTCGCAACCCGGCCAGGGCTGTAACTTTCCACTGCCCAGCCGGCTCCTCGCTGTGCCCCAGGCTGGCCTGACCTTTCCCAGCGCAGTCCCTCGCCTCGGGCCGTGCTTGTGCACATTCCAACAGCCAGGGTAAAACCGGGAGAGAAGCCGGTGAGACAGAGTGAGTGAAAGAACTCCGACAGGAGAGGACATCAGGGAGTGAGGTGGTTTGCTACACAGTCACTGATGCAAATAAATGAGACCCTGATCCAGTTTCTCGTGAAGCTTGTGTTGCATTTACTATAAAGCAAGGAGACTCAGACTCTTTGGTTGCTATTTTGTCATGAGCAGAGCACACTGGGAACAGGCGTCTTTTCAGTCAAATCTCTGACCTAACACTGGACCTGAAACTGATTTTGCAAATTGGGGCCCTAAATACAAAGGCCCTGCTGAGAGGAGTAGCAATGCCTTACCTCCACATAGCTTTTTTTAAGTAACTTCTCATGTGTTTTTAAAGACAACTTGAAGAGGAAGGATATACATATTTCTCTCTTTCCTGTTCTTCCTACCACCAAACCTTCTCTTTTGACATGTGAGAAATCCAGCTCCTGCTCCCTGTCCTTCCACACCCCCAGGGACAGTAGCCACCCTCTGCCTGGCACTGTTTGTACCACGCAGAGGGCTTTGCTCTCAAGTCCAGATCAAGAGAATCAGATGTCTGCCTTGAACAAACATTCACTCCTTTGTGATCCTTCACCTTTCCCTCCCTCACCTTCCAATATAACAAACCATCCTCAGAAGTGCAAAGGGCTGGACCCTGTGCTGAGCTCCTGTAAGGTTATAAGCTGTAGGAGCAGAGAGAAGCCTGACTCTGAGTTTGCTGGGCTTTCGATGCCAGCTGTCTGTTCCCTGTTGTCCTGGAACATGGAAAGGGGTGGCAGTGCCATAGGAGGCATGTGAAAGACCTGGCTGTGCAAGCAGGAACAGAAGCCATACGAGGTCAAAGGAGGAGCTTGGATCACTCCTGTGCTGATGCTAAAAAAGCAGGGCTGTACAGTCAGTACAGAAGGCAGCAAAAAATAAAGTGCAAGCTCCACGGTGGAGGGATGGAGGAGTTTGCTCCTAATGTGCAGAATATCACAGAGAAGACATCAAGACAGAGAGGAGGGTTTGATTCAAGGTTTGGGGAGGCTGTCCCAAGCTTGTTAGGCCCCAGGGACTCAGCCTTTGCTTAGTTTTAATGACACTAGAAAAGTAACAGATTAAACTTCAGCACCTTACCATGACCAGCATGTTGCCTTCACTGTGTTCTCAGACACAAAACATAACCCTGAGAGATTAATTCCATTTGATTTTAGTAACAGCCATGAACGTTTTACTCGGGGGGAACAGAACAGCATGAAACCTCCTGCAATCCAAGGCTTTACCATCCTTTCTCTCCAACAGAGCTCCTTTAGGATGAACAACACCTGCCAAAGCCCAGAGTTTTGTCTGTGGTGGAACCCTTGCATCCAGAACAACTTTCCTAGTTATTAGTAATCCACAATAATTAATGGACTCTGCATCACCAAATCCCATGATTCCCATAATGCCCAGAACTACTGATTCTGTTCTAAGGGCATATTTTCTTCACTGGTAGTAATTTCTATGACTAACATTTACACCAGTATCATCCAATCATCTCTCCTCCCAAAGGAGATTTTCCTTCTCTTTTAATCTCATGACTAAATGATAGAAGGTATTAAGAGTCATTCCAATTGGCTCTTCATATCCTCCTTCATATCTCAGCTTGTCTCCATCATGATGCCCTCTGAAGATAAAATCCATGTGCTGACTAATGTAGGTCAGCAATTGGTGCCTGTTACTTCTTTTCTTGTCCTCAGCAGGATGAAAGGCTGCTGTGTGCCACGAATCCTGCTGCAGGTGTTTTTATGGCAATGGTGGACCTTGGGGCCCAGCTGCCAGCTCCTGTCACAAAGAAATATTTACTGCCACATTGTCTTGAAATTAGTCAACTCGCCTGTGTTGGGAACAAATGCAAGACACAAGGCCATACAAACTAAAGGATTTGTATAAAAACCTTACAGATACATGTACACATGGCACATGGAAGGGTATGGGACTGCTGCCAGTTCTATCCATGACAGCAAGATCAAAATGGACAGGAGCAGAAAATATATTTGGAATTTAGGAGAAACAAAATTTTTAGTGAAAAGCACTCCCCACCTGAAATTAATTCACTGCTAACTAGGTAAATAATGGTTCCTATTAAGTTAAGGGTGTCTTCTTGCAATCAGTAGGTATTTGTAAATCCACAGCATTGGATAGAGCTGCACACCCTGTAAAACTCAAACCAACAACACCTTTGTATAAATTTGTTAAAAACCACTGCTTTTTAAACCACTGGGATACAGTAGCATCTCCTAAAACCACTTGTATAAACTTGCAAACATTATATCATTCACAGGCGTTTTCTCCTGATTCCAAGAGGGTGCAGACCAAGTGTGTTTAGTATATTGAAGAAGGTCAAAGTTTGCTTCAAACCTAAGCAGCTGTTCCCAGCTTGCCCAGGGTAAAAGTGTGTTCTTTTCTTCCAGCAATATAAAGTAGGTTAAATTTAAATTCCAGTCTACAATACTTCCCACTGGAGTGAATCTAACCCAAATTCACAGCCTTTTACAGATGACAAAGAGCGTAAGAGTAGTAACAACAGGCATTAAAAAGGGCATAAGAAGGAATATAAAAATCAGGACCTTCTTCTGGATTAAACAATGAAAACGTGAGATGTACCAGAGTCCTATGGGAAACATTTTCAGCCTTGCTCCTGGTAGGAGCTGGGGACATGGAGCTGCAGCAGTTTTGCCCCTCTCGGGCTGTCAGACACAACTTGGTGTCTTTCTAATAATAATACAAAAAAACCCCTCGCAGCAAATTCCAGCAGACTTTGAAGGGAAAAGAACTAAAGAAAAATTAAGAGCTATACACAGGAACAAGAATGTTGGAACCCAGCTGACTTCAAACAAATTACATGGACAATTATATGCTTCACTTGCATGAGTCACTGCTCTGATCATAGTAGCTGTACTGTTGCAATAATTAACTATTTTTCCCCCCCATGAAAATTCATGTTAACTGTGCACTTACTGCAGTTTGCTCTCGCAGGCATAACAATTGGTCACAAAAAAAGCAAAGATGATTGTTTGGGACATTTACCTGCAAGAGAAGAAAAAATTGAAATATTAAAAAGCTGAGTATTTTAATACTTTTCTATATCATTGTATTTAATCCATCTTTTCATACTTGGATAAAACCATGCTTTTCTGAAAGCAATAGTATTTCTGCTTAAATTGATATTTACACTTTGAAGTACAATCTAAAATCAAACTAATTTACTGTATTGATTTTTGTACCTGTACCAGGTAATATGTTTTAATACATGCATATGCATTTAGATAATTCCAAATTAAAGAATTTTAATATCCTGCCCAACCAACTTTTCAAAGTATATACAATTAGATCACTAACTGTATGTATCAAAAGCAGCACAAAAATACATTACTAGCTGCTTATACAGTATTTTTAACCAACAAATCTAAAAGCCCTTTGCAAATGAGTTAAATACCTCTCTTATGGACAGGGTAAACTGCGTTTTAGTTGAAGCAGGCCCAGAGAGCCCGCATTTCTAGGCCAGGTGTCTCTCCTGTGGACTACACTTCATCTGGGAATGAGTTCTTGAGTGTGTAAGCAAGTAAAGATTCTGGACTCCTGAACATGATACTGAAGCACACAACCTTCTAAAAGTGCAAAGGGTTTTTTCCCCCACTAATAATTTCTTGGATTTTCTCCCTCTGCACAGAACAACCTTAACTAGAGGGACACTGGAGCATTTGTGGATCTGCTGTTTATGCCCTTGAGAGATAAATAAGTAAAAACCAGCAACGAAAGAGCAAATAATATTTACAATCAGAATGTACACCAAATGTATTAAACACACCAGTGATAACACTGATGATACTGAAACAACCACAAATTGAGTGTGACATCTGAGCCTTATAAAAACCCCAGAAAGTACAATAGCCTATTATGAGGCTGTAGGATACAAAGAGGTTTCAGCTCAAAGGCCTTATGTAACCCTGAACTGAGTTAGGCTGGAGTCTCCCATCCCAGCAGCTTTATAACTCCAGGCTTTACAAGGGAACAAACATCAGAGAAAATCCATAAGGGAGAATGTGTTTGGGGAGGTTAGACTCAAGTAAAGTGATCATGACATAAATTGTAATTAAGAATTATTACAGAAAGGGATGGCTCCCTGTAACAGGTCTAGACAAACCATGTTCACATTCACAGCACAGTCTACACCACCAGCTTGGACTGTTCCATTCTGTTAAAACATGACTGACCTACCTGTAAAAAAAATGTCCTCAGAGTCTATGAAAACAGGGATAAAGTTGCAGGGCACGACTGGGAAGGCAGGAGTGGGAAAAGGGTTTATGTGTGAGTTTGCACTTTCAATTTAACATTAGTTAGCACTTAAAGACACAAAATAACAAGCAGCGTTCTGGTCATTTACAGCGACTTTCCTTCTTTTCCCACACCGCACACTTGAGTCAGTCGCAACTCCGGCTCCGAGCTGACCCGCAGCTCCCACCGGCACCAGTAGATGGCACAAACCATTTATTTCACTGCATCCATCACCAGATTTATTGCAATGTCTCAGAAGCAGAGAACCACCCATCATCTTCAAAACATGCTGTGATACATCCCTCTAACGTAAGAGCAGTCACCCCTTATAATCCTTAAATTAATAGTTTGTTCTAAAAAATCTTAAAATATATGTAGCACTGAACAAGAATTATATTATATCCATGTAGGCACATTACATACCTTCACAGGTAGAAGTGAATATAGATAATAAGGAGAAACACCAGACATCAATTAACTACAGCAATTGCCAAAATATCTTGTGCCTTAGAAAATAAAAAAATAAATTTGAAGGGTAGAAGCAATACAAATCAGGTTAAATTCACCAAAAAAGCAACCATTTATTTTAAAACTAGATAAAGATGTAAAAGAAACAGCAAATAATCAAACCTGCCAAAAACTTCAAGAAAATTTGACAAGGAGAAAAAGAGGCCTAAATATTTGTCTAAAGTAAAAAAATTGATAGTTTATAATCAATCACACACTATCATCTATGAAACCCACATGATTTCTAAAGAACAAGAAAAATAGACACTAAAATAGTTTTTATTATTTAAAAAAAATATATACACACTCCTGGGACAGGTACTTTGCTGTTACAAACATGTTGGAAAACCCCAGTTCCTGGAAAGAGAACAAAAAGGGAATTATACTGAAATACAGGGCTGGGGAAGCAGCTCGTGTTCTGTAAAGCACAACATTTGCTCTTGTACAGTTTTGACAGAATTCCCGGAATATTGCAGAAAGAAGAATCAGGCTGCCTGACTCCATTTTTAAAGTTGCAAATATAACCTATAGCTACCTAATTATAGGATTTAATGATACTTAATTTTGTGTTTTCAGAGAAATATTATGACATCATGTCATTTTACAGGGCAAACCACTTAGCTTAATAGCTGCTATTCACTGCAGAAGGACACATTAGAAGCTATGCAATCATATGGTAAATTATGCTCATATCTCTTGGTCAAATTATAGCTTAATAACATGAGAAAAACTGTAAATAACATGAAGATTCATGGTTTAATTATTTTAATAGAAATTAATTTATCAAATAATTACGAAAAATAAAGAAGCAGCCAGGTCTAATGGGCTGGAATATACAAGCAGCAATGTTTTTCTGCATTAAGCCAGGAACTCCTGGACTAAAATGTTCATAGTAAGAACATCTTAATTTTTCCTCCAATCCAGGACAATTCCAGGCAGGCAAAGCACCAGGCAGTGCTTGTCTCTCCCTCTCTCACCCTTCATGAGATCCAGTGATTGTGCGATCTGTTCAACAGGTTGATCTGAAAGGCAAATTTGGTTTTGGCAGGTTTGTTGCCTGCTGACCCAACCCAGGCTGTGCCACATGCTCAGATGTGATGCAAGGCAAGGGGAGAACAGGGCATATGCAGCCAGCAGTGGAAAAACTGTTCCACACCAAACCCTGCTTATACCAGATTAGGTGTGAGGCCCAGCTGATTAATCTTGGGACAATTTAGTCTGGGACATTTGACAATATTTGGCTGGCAACAACTGTACAGATGAACCCAGAAATAAAAGACATGCTCACCACTGTAAAGAAACCATATTAGCATAGCTAATGACTTAATGAAATTTAGTGTCATGTTCCCAAAGCAATGTTGTGACAACATCATTTTCTGGGGTAAATACCCCAGTTTTACTGCTGGTATGGACAGTTGGGCTGTTTGCCTTAATTCCTGAGCAGCTCAGATATGCACAAGGGTACTTAGTGAAAGGTGTCCCTGCCCAGGGCAGGGAGTTGGAACTAGGTGGGTTTTAAAGCCCTTTCCAACCCAAACCAGTCTGTGAGTGACAAGTGGAAAAATGTCTCTTGTGATCGTTGACCACCTTTGCTGCTAGAGAAGTGAGACCCTAGAAAACCTGGGGGTGTCAAATACCAGTTATATCCTTTGTACACAAAGCTTTTTACCTCCTTGTCCTCTTCTCACTGCACACCATCTTAAAACTCACCATGGAGAAGGTGCAGACTCATGGAATGGAATTGCTCCTGCTCTGAAGGGCTGGTTTGCTGAGGAAGGCAATGATAGCAGCCTTCACAGTTTTGATCATCCCACAAAGGACTGAGGAGGGAGTCAGAGATAAAGTGAACAGGAAGCCAAGGCAAATATCTGTCTGTCTCCAGAACATGTGAATTCCCTCCTGACTGGAGCTCCACGCTGCCTCTCCACCTGACTCACAATTTCTCTGTAATGCATTTCTGCTGAAATGAGCTGCACTGAGTACACCTGCTAGTAGGGCTGTTTATAGTAACCCACCTCCATCTGATTTAAACATATTAGAGAATGATCATAGAAAAAGCTTAGTTGGCAGTTCTGGGGAAAAAAAATAAAACAGTAGTACGAGGGATTAGTCATGTCTGTAACCAACATGGAACAGTACTGATAGTCCTCCATGGTGGAAGCAGGCAACAGTCACTGTACTTGCCCTGGAGATAAAAGAAATGCATTTCCAGACTCAGCAAACCGTCACTGCTCCTTTCCAAGGCAGCACAAGGGTCACACAGGGCTGAGGTTTTGCTTCTAACCAGGCATCCTGTCAGTGGTGATTTCCTGATGGGGACAGAAAGCAGAGCACAAACTAAACCAGACAAACTGGGTATCTTCAGGAGTCAAGGGACATTGTAGCAGTGGACATTTCTCTGATGGCTGCACCAAGAATATCTTTGTATCTCATGAAGATGTCCATATAAACACAGAAATGGATCGGAGCACGGATAACCCGAAAGCACTTCGAGTATAGGAACGCCTTAGCTAAGCCTGCACCGTGATTATAAGCCCAAATTTACAGGATAGACTTGGAATTTCACAGACCAGGACCCCAACACTGCTGACAGAGGAGTGAACTGTAAAACATCAACATCCCTAACTCCCTACTTCAAAACACAAGTTGGAATTTTGCATCAGTAGTTATTTAAGGGCAGACTTGCAGTTGGTGAATCTCCATAAGTGAGAATTTTTTGGGTTTTTCTAACCCCACAAGAAGGCAATTGGGAAAAGGTTTGAACAAAGCTCAAATGCCATTGTCTAAAGAAGAAGGAACATGCTGGATCAGAAACAGGCCAACAAGACAACCTCAGCAGGAGCTAGGAGGAGGATTAACAAGTGAAATTGCTATTTGACAATGAGCGCTGCTGAGATGGAAAGCACAAAGGGCTGGCTGACAAAAATAATTATTAGATTCCCAAGTGTTTTAGACACAAGATGATGGAGCTGATGATTTAGCTCAGCAGTAAAATACCCTTGTTATTGGGTATTTCCTTACGAACTTGGCTGAACAGCCCTCTCCAGGACACAGAAATGCCATACATTAAGATTTGGTGGGAAGTTTTCTTCCAGTACAAAAAATGGAACTACTATCCTCCCTAAACTTCAGTAAAATTCTCTGTATCAACAAAGGAAATATGAACTACATTACAAAGGGAAGTTAGCTAAAAAATAAAAGCTATTCTAGGTCTGTGAGAAGACTTTAGAGGTTCCTTCTCCCAACACTGGGAGACAGAAATAGGCATACTGAATTTGCAGATTGGTTAAGTTCCAAAAATTTTCTAAGGTCTTCATAATTTTATTTTCTGAAGGCACAAAAGACACAGCCTTTATTGCTGCTGAAATTAGGTTCCCTGGGTCACAGACTACTATTCAAAGAGTGATTACAAACTAAAGGGCTTTTCTCCAGTCAAGGAAGGGAAATAAATGCCATACTTACAGTATTTGAGCAACTCTTGCCACTGACAATTTATTGTCTCAGAACAATGAAAATAGATGCAAAATAACTCAATTGATAAATGCTGGCTACAACCTCCAGAGGAACAACAATCACCCCAAATGCAGAATAAAACCTATTTCTTTGGAGTCTTGCCAGCTTCTCCCTGAAACACACTAATTTTGGTTGGATGCCTTCCAAGGCTACCATCTCACCTGTTGTGGCAGTGGTCTTGTAGCAAACATGTTTGACTTCACAGTTTCAGGTCAAAAATACTTCTGCAAGCATGAGCAAGCCAGAGTCCACAGACTTCTCGACTCTCACTTTGTGGGGATGCTATGAGACTTCCTTCCTACATCATTTTCTGACTTGGTAAATTTTCTGGAGGGATGTCATCAGTCTTTGGCTCTGTGTGTGCACTGTGCCTTCAGCTACCGGGGCCTACAACTTCTGGTACTTTCAATCATGGTAAAAAGTTATAAATACAAATTATAGCTCAGAGGTAGAAACACTCTTCTTTTCCTCTTGTGGGTAGCAATTGCAAAGCTACAATTAACCTCAATTAATAGGAAGGGTAAACTTTCTACAAAGAATATGCCGTTCAGGTGTTCTTAGTGAGAGCACTTGGCACTGCTTCATCTGTCTGTAACAGGCAGCTCTGCTGGGGTGAAAATTAAAGTGGCTGAAGTTTAATCCAAGTGCAAAGTAGGCTTTTTCCCCCCTATACAAAAAGCAATCCTGCTAATAAAAGCTACCTTGGGAAGTCCAGAGTCTGTTTGGATCCTGAGTGCATCGATGGGCCTTCATTGCCCTGAAGAGCCACTGACACATTTCACCTCAGGCTGAATTCCCTGGTTCTTCCCTGAGGTCTGTGCTCAGTCCCGCCCCTGCTGTGCCTGACTCCAGTGGACTCCCTGGATTCCTGACCTCCAGTCTGCCTCCTCACCACACATTTGTGTCATTTCTGACACAGTCATCACATTTCTGCTGATCACTGGGCTGCACCCAGAACCTGTGAGTGCCACCAACCAGCCCAACTACAGGAAAAGTAATTTTCTGCAACCCTTACCTTAGGCAGCAGTGTAACAACTAAGCTCTTGTCCCTTGCTCTCACTGTTCCTTCCTCCTATTAGAGTAAGAAATATTCCAAGTGCCAACCTCCACTCCAACTACAAGATTGGTGGAACTGAAAGAAAAAGATCAATGTCACTAGAGATAAAAAATTGGGGAAAGTTACTAAATCCTGTACAGAACTGTCCCCTTCATGGTTTCTACTGTATTAAGATTTCCACTTTCAACCCATCATGTCTCTCTCACATCCCTTGAGGTACATTTTATATTCTATATCCAAAACCCATTTCCTATTGGCTTTCTCAGTGCTACAGTGGTAGTAACTGCACAAAAAATAGCATTCCATGCACACTGTTTGTATGGGTTCTGTATCTATCCCATAGACCAGCAATATATACCTTTAGTTTAATCTTTATGCCATCGAGCCAGGCATATTTATGTATATTTACATATACTAATGAACTTTTAAACAGTGCTGCCCAAAGGAGAATATTCTGGACAATACATTGCAGAAAAAAATAAATTACATCCCTTGAGGTCAAAGGTTTTGACTTCATAATTTTAGATTTTTAATTTAAAACTTCCCTGTACATTTGAAATGACTTTTTGTGTATTTGAATGTAACTTGGCTTTTTAGCTGTATACTTTTGAGGGGAGTTCACGCTGGCTTGTATTTCATACAATTGGCTCAGCGTGAAGGAGGGAGAGCGAACATCACATCGCTACCTGATCAGGTGGCCTTTGGCTCTTTGGCTTGGGAATGTCCTCCCCTAACCTAAAAAGGAAGCTACAGCAGAAGATCTGAGTAAGAGAAAGATTGAGAAGATAAAAAGCTTCAAAAGCAAGAGGATACTTTTGTCTTATTTTCCCCTCAGTTTTTTTGTATTCCCAAATTCCAGGAATATACATGTCCTGCACCCCTCTTCCCACTTAATCCTAGCTCCATACTCATCCCTACTGGAAAAAATGTTTTCTAGAGCCACAGTGCTCCATATCCAGGTTAAAACTAATCACTTTTGTCAGGTGAGATTTCAGTGCTGGCTTAAAGCGTATGTGAAACTATGGCCTCATTAATCAGCAAATTTTATCTAATTACCAGAAGCCACAAGGGATGATCCCCCTGCTGTAACATTTCACAGCTCCCACTCCCAAACTTGATGGGTTGTGTTATCCCTTTCCATCAGGCTTGTGACCCAAATACCAGCACATACGAACAAATTCCCATCCCCCTTGAGACCCAGTTTGTATCTGCAATGGGCCCCAGCTCACAAATTACTGCTGTTCTGCAGGGTGAGTTCTTAATGGAAACTTCTCCTGATTTGGCAGCCCTGGCCTTACAATGCACCTCACTCCACCTGGGGGCAGGAGGCAGAGGGAGGTGTAGGACCAGGATGGGAAGATGCAAACAAACCCAGGCCCCTCTTGCAATGTTGCTCTCCGATCCCCACTATAGGCAACGCAGCCTCAGCTGAGGAGATGTCTTTGTTTCCCACTTGGAAAATCTGTTGTATTCAGGATTTCAGAAAATAGAACCATTTCATTCCAGCTAAACTCGATAGCTTGGTTTGTGTTCCTGTGACAAGCCATTAATCTATCTCACATACACAAGGATCCATATAGGAGAGGAAAAGCCTTGCTTCTGGACTACTTGGGAGACAACACAGGGCTTTTACAGGCCCTTATCACCCACCCAGCAGAGGAGGGCTGACAATGGCACATTTTCTTCTAGAACAATCTACTGCAGCCATTTCCCCCCTGCCAAGAAAACAACTGAACTATTCTGAAAGGTTAGAGATTAGACTACTTATTTAAAAGAGCTGAAGAATAGATTTTAGTCTTTCCGTTATCTGTTTCCATGAGAAAATCACCATGCTTGCCCCAGAGTTCTCCCTTCGTGTCTAGTCTAGACTATCATAATAGATTTGACAATTGTTTTTATTACATAACTTTGGGAAACAGACTGAGAATTTGGTTATTAGAAAAATTCTGCCTTGAATAAGATAGGACAATGTGTGGCTTTTAAAAAGCAAACCATGAAAGCCTCTATTGTTGGTTTGCTTTCAAACTTGATTACTCGGTCTAGAAAAAAGCAAAAGCCATTAAATATATATTAGATTGTGTCAAACAGTAATATCCATAGGAAGATTTCCTTTTCCTACACTTCTTCCCGTGCATAAGGACATAGTGGAATTCTTCATGCAGGGAAAAATAGGATTTGACCCTAAATTGCTGTCCCAAATGATAGTAAAGTGATAATCCCAAACTGACACTAGATAAAACTCATGGTCACCAATCCACCAAGTTATCTATTAAATCATCAAGGCTGGACACCCTGCCAGTCACTCATAGCTAAAAACTCCAAAGTACTTGTATCATCCTTTGTCATTATTTGCTCCTCCAGGCTGGATACATTTCATACTTCTCTGAGGAGTGAGGTGTAATAAACCTCTGTACAGCAGTTTTGTTGTGTTCATGGCCATGATACTCCGCTATTTACTGAAGAAGTGCCCTCACTGTGCCTCTCAGCTGGACAGCAGACACAGGCAGGTTTACAAGACATTTTGTATTAAAAATAAGGCTGCTTTAGATGTGGGTTCTGCTAAGTATCTTTATATTAAACTATTCTTCGTGCTATTTTGACTTCCTCCACAGTTCAACCTTCCAGATTACTTCTGTGTCCTGCTTTACACTTGGAAGGCATTGAAAAACTTGTTAGTGGTGTTAAATGGAACAGAGATTCCTGCTAATGGATTATTGATCATATGTGAGTGATCTTTAGAGTATCACAAGCAGAATGCCTTTCTCCCCTCTGTATAAAAGTCTAGTATTAAAAATACTAGCATTACATGAGGATTATTTTCGTGAGGGAAAGTATTAAGCACAAAACACATCTCTGCCGTAAGAGGAGGTGGCATCTCTATTTTTAGCCATGGATTTTATAGGGTATTTCATCAAACTCAGAGAATCCCTTTNNNAAAAAAAAAAAAATCAGTATAAAAGTTCTCCATTACTTGGCCATAACCACAAGCTTGTTTGGCTGAAACACATCACAAAGTAATTTGCTACCTCCCCACAATACCAGTTTTAAACAGAGCAAGAATGAGGGACTTGGCAGATGAAAAGTGCAATTTTTATTCCATATACATTGTCCTAGAGACTTTTTTCACCTTTGTGAGCTGTATCTGACAGGCATCTTGAAACTAACCCAAACTCCTTTTCCATCTACAATCCAGGACCTATGAGATAAACTTGGGTTTAAGGCTAATCTACTGTTAGGTGACACTTAACTAAATCATACCACATTTCTTTCCTTCAGCTGGAGTCAAATGCCAATATTTTAGTTTTACTTTATAAAAACTCAGTTTTCAGAAATAACTTGGGCAACAGGCTGGTCAAAAAAAAAAAAAAAAAAGTAAATATAAATCTTCATCTAAGATCCTGCCAGGGGAAAAAAAACCATCGAACTGGAGACCCTATGAATAAATACCCCTGTTTTCAACTAAGTTTGCAATGAGGTTAGAATGGTTAAAGGCACCCCAGGTTTGCATCTGTACAGAGCTGCCACACTGTGCTAATCCAGCCTTTCACTCTGGCCCAGACAGCTCCCTGGAACTCACAGCACAACACATGCTTCTAATTACCCATTTTCTCTGTGCAGGCAGTTCTCAAGACCTGCATTTCCCAAATCGTTGAGGTCTAATTCCCCAGGAAGAAAACACATCCAGCATCTTTGCTGCAGTCCTAGAAGGAAAGAGGGAATGACAAAAGGCCTGTCCATCCACACAGACAAACTGGTCACCCATACCAGCATCTTTCACATTTTGGGAAGTAACTGGAGGTATTTTGACCTAATCCTTTGCTACAGGGGGAAGAGAAGTTGGTTTTTGCCATGGAAGGTGTCGCTGACATCCCCCTCAGAAGTGTGGTGACCCCTGTCACACAAGGAATGTGTGGCAGCTTCTGTGGCAGCCCCGTCATTTTCAGTCTGCGATGCCAAGTTTTTCATTCTACCCTGTCTACAAAATTGCCTATTGCTACCTGAACACAGAGCTTGCAGGGATGCTCCCTTAAAATAAAATTCTCCAAAGGATGCTCACAGGGGAATAAGGATTCTAAGGATAGAAATACTTTTTTTTTTTAGTTCTAGTTTTCCCTTCACAGTGGAAAAGACCAGCCACAAAGGAACGTGATCAAAGACTAAGTTTAGTCACAGGTATGACAGAAGAGAGCAGCATTTTAAAAATACAGCTTGCCAAAGGCTGAACAATAATTTATGGGCTGAAATAGAGAAATGAGTGAAGAGACACAAAAAGCTTAAACAAAAAGCCCCCCATATCTAAAATCAAGGAGTTCACTGTGAAAATATGGAAAAAATAATACCCAAGAAGCCTAATGAATTGGATGATGATTGTGTACATATTATCTGCATTCAAAAAGCTACAAGCTCATCTTCAAAACATTGGGAAGGATGTGAGATCTTTTCCTTCAGCACAGTGTTATTTGCCCAAAACTGAAAGCTGCAGCTTACTCCAAATTGTTTGTTAGTATCACCTCTCCAAGAAAAACCTAACTAGTGATTTGGTTTCTGCTCCTTCCATCCTTCTACCTCTTTCTTTTCCCAACATATGAAAAGGTGGTGTTGATTTCCAAAATGAGCAAGCTAAAGGAACTTGTTTTGGAATGCTAGCCCTATGTTCATCACTTGGGGAATACATTTTAATCTCAAGGTTATTCACTATAGAAGGGAAAGGATAGCCAAGCTGTACATGCAACAGCATGGAAGGTAAAGGCAATGCATTAAAAACACCTGGAACTGCTGAGGGACAGTTTGGAATTTAGGCTCAGTTATAAAGCTGAGACCGGACTGAGATAAATCTGTTATAAAATAGTCTCACTTGGAGCTATAACCTGTATTTTATCCTGATGTGTTTATGAATTTGGCAGCCACTAAAGCCACCAATTATCATGGAAGTGACATCTACCACACTCACATTAATACCCTGGATTCTTATCCTGTGAGCCACAATTCCAGGTACAGAAGGATGCAAGAGACTGACTGTTATTCTGGAAGAGGCATTACTGTTACCTGTGGATATAAAGTGGGGCTTTTTCAGTTTAAATCAGAATAATGACTGAAAGTTGTCACATGCCCACTAAATCAAAGACAGGACTTCACCAATCTTGTAGATATTAAGAATTTACTAAAGACAAAACATTGATCTTTGGTGAATCTATTCCTCAAATGCCATCTTGAGTTATTTTACTTGTTAGAGAGAAAAGACTGTTGCCTCAAAAGCTAAAAGTTCAAGCAATGCTCCAAATAAAGACATTACCACAATGAAGTTAGCAGTTCCATTTGAAATACAAAGCAGACCTAAGTAACCGACAATTGCCCAGAGACAATTGTTAGATTTAACACTGTGTAAAGTTTATTGGGGAGAATCAATAGTCTCTTCCAATGGCATTTAGAGCACTGACACTATGGAATATTTTATCTCAGATTCCTCAGCCTTTACAGTTTAATTGCTGTTTTGGAACACAAATCCTACTACCTACCTTTCCTTAAAAAAACCCTTATGGCCGTTTAAAAGTTGGTTAGAACAAAAAATAAAGCTAAGTAATTATATCCAAAGCAGGTAAGTAAAAGAAAAAAACAAACAAAATAGCAAAACCAACAAACAAAACCCCCAACACTTCCAGAACTAGTGAACGTTTCAGAGATGACCAGACCTGGTTTAATAGAAGGGTGACAGCTTGGGGTTTGCCTCCTTGCAAGATTTTATTAACATGGTTTTATGGTAGTCCCTGTGTCAGCAGAACAGCTCAGCAAACTTCACACCATCTTTCTGACAGAGCCACAGCATCACAGAAGATGGTTCACAGCTGCAGATTCTAGAATTGTTCCTAGAGCTGAGCCTGACAGAATTTGTGCCAAGTTTATCACAGTTAAACAGCTCTTGAAAAACAGCTGATTTCTCTTAGGTTATGAGTATTACTTTATAGCTATATAATGCAAAAGGAGTATTTATAACTCACTGTGCTCACTTGTTTACATGCAGAGTCTCATGTTAAAGACTTTTCTCAGTAAAAATTTTGTAAACTCACTTGTTTGAACTTTACTAGAGGAAGGGGGAAATTTCTTACCTTTGTCTTCTGACCTCATGTCAGCATCAGCACAATTCACATGAATGTGGCAAGCAAGATTTGGCTAACAGAAGAATTCAGTTATCAGTGAGACACCAAAAAGATGACATTTTTAAAAGACTGCAGATGGAGAATTTGTTCCCTGCAATATACAGTGTTTTTTCCCAGTGGGGTTTTTCAGTTCCTTCTTAGAATCTGTTTTTTATGGATTTGTACATACTGTGAAAAGTTACTCTACAGCCTGAAGTTTAATGCCTAATCCTTACTGAGAGCTATTTTAATTATCTCAAAATATTAATAAACTGTGTTTACATTTCATCACTTTAAGAAGTTTATTGATGAACATATCCCTATCTGGATTTTCCTCAGTTATTTTCTTTCCTAATATTTCCTACCATGTTTTACACATTTCAAACCTTTAGTCTCTCAAGTGTTAGTTACCAATCGTCTCTGAAATTGTGCCCATCTATTTACAACACACCGATAATGAGATACCCAGGTTTAGTTAAAATATTCTTTGAATGTTCTAAAATTACTTTAGGCCACTGCGCTGCTGCTGTTCCAAGTGATGCCCATAGATACTTCCTAATTATGTTCTCCTTTCCTCTGCCCTGTCACCAAGCAAAGGAACATCTAATTTTCTCTCCACTTTCTCCCTCAGTTCTATTTTCCAAGTTTTCCCTTGGACTGAACTTCTCATTTTTTCCTTCCCAAGGACACATCAGTTTTTATTTCTCCTCTCCACTCAGTTACATTCAATTTCCTGTTTCCAAGATTTTTAGATTATGTTGTATTATTTCTTCCTACTTGTGTTTGTAACGCCTGACTTACGATCATCTGCAAATGCTGTTAATATTCTTTTTACATCCAGCCTCTCTGCAATCATTGATCTGGTACATTCATCAAAACAGACCAGTTGCTTTCTTCCACATAAGAATAAATGAAATTAAATGCAAAATTTGTTTGGCCAAAGACACGGTAAAAGTGTAGTCAAACAAAAGTAATTAAAGAATAAGAGAAGTAGATTAGAAGCTCTCCCAAAGAAAAAACAAAACAATTAAGAATGGCAGCAGACGCTCAGTGAGAAGAGGGATGCTCAGGCAGGATTAGTTCTGCCATTTCTAGAATGACACGAAGCAAGAGTGGAAGGACAGAACAAATTCTCTGCATTCCTTTCATTAGCCAAACATATTTCCTTGTCCTATCATGTCAATAATCCCAGAACTAAGTGGGACAGCTGCAGGAGAAAGTGGAAACTACAAGGCATCTTTCTCTGCCTTGAGAAGAAATCTTTGGCAAGGGACACAGCGTGGTAAAGTGAAAACTCTGCAGTCAGGACACACCCCGCCATAAAGGCATGGATGGGGAAAGGGCCTTTCCTGAAGGATGAGGTGGAGGCTGGAGCTGTTTACAATGACGCTCATGACATTAACAGATTGTTTTAGTTGTGTGTTGCCCAGACATCCTTGAAAATTTACAGCTGGCAATTTCCTCTGAATGCCTCATTCCTTTCACTTCAGCCTCACTCAACACCTGCCTTCTCTTTGCCTTTGCCTTATTTCCCCAGCCCTGTTTTTCTCCCTTCCGTGGTCTTTCCATTTACAAGTCCTACTTCACCAGTCAAGAAATTATGACACCAACTCGATATTTTTCTCTTACTTGTATGCCTCCTCCTACAATCAGAACCTCAGCTTTCCTGGGTGCACAATCCCTAATGCTGGCACAACACCCAAGAAAATCACACTGGCTCTGAAAAACCAAATTGACCACAGCAAAAGGAGATGATCTGCTAAAGCAAATTTACAGGAAGAGTGTTCAAGAACAAACAAAAAAAGCTTTAAAGAGTAAAAAAATCCTGCATAAAAGGTAAAAGGAAGAGCTCTCTGGCTTCGGGGTGAAAGCTAATAAGCACTGCTGGCCCATCCACATAACCTTTATTTTGTGGCACTCTCAGACCTTGGTGGCCCATCCCATCACCCCTGAAGAATGCACGCAGGGATTAGACAAGCATTCAAAATACATAAACTCCCACAAATTTTAGGGCCCTTGTGAAGAACAAACAGACCACAAAAGCTTGGCTATTTAATTCTGCCCATAGAGTTCCCACTCCCCACTTTAGTTTGTGCTGCTGGGTCTCCCCATCCCACTTTTTTTCCCAGGCTAAAGAAGCCCAGTTACCCCAGTCCCTTCTCCACCTTGGAGATGGGCTCCTTTGGACTTGCACAGGGTTTTCCATCTCTTTCCTGTAGTGATGGACCAAAACCCAGGCATGGTGTGCCAGATGCAGCTGCTGGGTGACCAGCAGAGAGAAAGAATCACTTCACTTGATGTCCTGGTTATGTTCCTTTTGATCCAGCCTAGTGTGCAGTTATCTTTTATCACTACCAGGCCACACTGCCGACCTGAAACCCAAGCAAATTTTTCTATTGATTCCAACAAGGCTGAAATACCAGACTGAACATCTAATAAAGGAGCCAACAGACAGGGAACAGTGGCAACAAAACAGCAAGCATAAGCTTACAACAACTCCTGATAGCATGTGTGGGAGAAAAGCTGTGATCAGATACACCCATCCGGCTAAAACAGCTGCTTTTTACTGACTGCCCTGAGTTTCTGAACCAACTTTCACCTGGCTCCTTACAGAAGGGAGATGGGAAGTGATCAGTTTTCCCAGAGCACAGCTTGCAGGAAGATAGGGAGGCTATTTCTAAAAAACTTAGCGTGTTATTTGAGATCACAGAGGCAGTGATAGTGGTGAGGCAGGAACTCTCCCCTACTCAAGCACAGGATTTAGCAAACAAACTGGCAGAGCCAATCCCCGCTGTGTTTGTTACTCCTGCAATTTATTAAAACCACATTGCAATCTGGGGCACTACCAACACCTGATGTAATTGTGAGGCTGCATCTGCTCCCAAAATAGTTAGCATTCATTTAACAAAACGATTTAAGGATTTAAACATTTGTCTCTTACACACACAAAAAGAAAATAGAAGCAAACCTTCACCACAAGCAGAAGGAGTTAAAAGAATCGGACTTTCTGGTCTCCTACATCAGTTTGTTTTGAACACCAGAGCTAGCTGGAACATCAAAACACACATAGGAACTGTTTATTCAATGTGCTAGAGTTACAGCCCTGCTTTCAACCCACCAACAGCTTGCTATGCCTGTCCATTGTACCGGAATCACTTTCAAATTCAACCCCAGCAGCTCCAGTGCTATCTTCAATTACAGTCACTCTGCAAAAGCCAACCCACGAGGGCAAGACAAACAAGCTGAATTAAACAAAGCACTGTTACCACCCTGACACAGATGTTAACAGGATGCAGTTCCTTTTAGGCATGATAAAAAATAAAAGAGACCATTCACATTCCAGCTCTTCAAGTCTTAAATGCCGCAGAATTTTTTCCAAGAAACTTAACTGAGGAATTAAGTGCAGTAATACATCACATTAAGCCAGAATTACATCACCCAGGATCTGATTTGGCACTACACGGTCTTGCATCCTCTGAGATTCTGGCCAAAACACAAATGTGCATTTGAATACAAGATTTCCCCAGCTATCTCAGAAAGAAAGAAACCACATAATACGCACCCACAAAATGAAGACTGAGGAACTGGAATCCCCACAGCACTTCTAGAATTGGTCAGGCAATCAGAACAGTGTAAATACATGTAATTGTATTTATTTATTCAAGTATGTTATGGTTTTCGTTGTGCTGGCAATCTTTTGGGGATGACCACAGATGCCTAACTTTAAACTGTTGCATTACACAGAAGGTATGGATTAAAAAAATCATATGGAAAAAACACAGGTTTTGAGCCCCATCCAGCAGCTACATGGCTGAGCACACACTATCTGTAGAGTTAGAAAGCCAACAAAGGCTTCATAAACATAGTTAAGTGTCCTTTTTAGGACTTATTAGCAACAGCACAGTACCTGCCTGCTAGATACAAACTTCACAGCAGTGGTAATTTAGCCACTACTTCCACTACTCTGGAGTAGCCTACACACCACAAAACACTATTTTTTTTCCCCTTATAAAACTGTGCAAAAGTGCTTAAGCATCCCTCCCACACTCCCAGCCACAGCCCAGGTGAACGCCACCTCAACAAAGCTATAGAGGAAGTTTCCTTTGGAAACCACCCAGAGGGCATTCCACAAGTCAAAAGTATCACCTCTATAACAAGTTTCACTGACCAGTGTAATGCCATCCCAAAAACAAAGTAACTGCTTCAATTGACGTGATGAAAAAGAAAGTTTGTTCCTAGAAGGGTATTGAAAGACTTCATAATAGTAGCCTCCTCATAGAAGTGAGTCATAAGTTGCTTTTTTTCAAATAACGAGGCAAGACTCTGAAGAAATGCATGTGTAGGTACAGAGCACATCCACTGATAGACGCTTTTCCACAAGAAAGTTGGCAAGCACGTTCTCTGCTCCTTCAAGCAGCGATGAGATGTGCAACCATAGCCCGCTGAGTTTGTATCGCCACTGAAAAGCCCTAAGATCACCCCTGTTCCCGTCTGGCTATCTAATACACCTCACACAGCTCGAGATTTGGATAAATCTACAGACAGCCTTGCCTGAAGCACACTTTGGAGGGCAGCTGCAAGGGGCTGCAGCAGGTAGCTGGACATCTCATGGACAGAGGCATCGTAGATGAGGGGACACACCTCACTTGCGATCTGCACAGGCTTTGGTGGAGAGCACAGGGCTGCCAGGGTAAGTGACAGCCAGCACCCGCCCTGGGCTGGCCCCTCCTGCTCACGAGGCCCACTCTACAGCGAGATATTCTACTCCACTCCGCTCCCTCCCAGAGTGGGGGACCTGGTGGAGTAATGCCCGCCATTGCCATACAGCCCACACACACAGGGTGCCCCCATCTCCTCGCTGCACTCCCGCGGAAACAGCGCCTCAGCACGAACGGGATGCTGCCCGAACCCCTTCCCCTCACGGACCAGAGACCCAAAGCCTTTTCCTCAAATCCCTTCCCCTCACGGACCAATTCCTCGAACCTCCTCCCCTCATGGGCCAGGCCCCTGGATCCCTCACTGAGCAGGGCCCCGCGAACCACTTCACTCAAACCCCTTTAGCTCACTAAGGAAAACCCCACGACTCCCTTCACTTCACTGAGCAGAGGCCCCC
>VZRS01013279.1:357661-399375 GCA_013398055.1 Ifrita kowaldi | reverse complement strand
GGGGCCCTGCCGGCCCGAGCCGGGAGCCGGAGCGGCTGCCCGGAAGCCAGGGCGCTGCCCGCCCGCCGGGGCGCTGCGGCAGGAGCCGGGGAAGGGCCGCCGTGCTGGGTGGGTGTGAGTTATTTCCAGCCGAAAATGAACGCTCCGAGGTGTCGGGCAGATGTTACTTAATCCGTCTCGTCCTTCTCCTTCACGTGTGTGTGAAGGAACGGTTTCGTTGCCATTGCTGGTGTGTGGAGTGTGATGCGAACGCGTTTGTCGTGCGCTGCGCTTCTGAGCCAGTCACCCCTCCTGGGTGGGATTTACAAGTGATGCAGCTAATTCCTTGGAAGAGGGAGGCAATTCATATGCATTGCGTGCTTAGAAATGGGGCACAGTGACTCTCCCAGGGTGGGTTTGTTTTTTTTTTAGCCGCTGCCCCCAATGAGCTTTAAATATCTGGGTTGAAGGTGTTGTAGGATTCATGGTGAATGCTCAACATTTCTTACTATTAAATGCCTGCTGTTATTCCTGTGTGCTACATGCCATAATGAATCGGGTCTACCACAACAAGCTAACTGTTGTGTTAAAGGTCCAGGGTCATCGAGAGTTGGGATAACTGTGTAAACAGTGCTGTAAATGCAGTTCTTTTGACCTTCGGTAGATGTCACATTCTTGCTATGTTGTAGTTCATATTTCTTTTTCTGGTTTTTTGTGTTTTTTTTTTTTTTTAACTTTTTCTCTTTTGTTTCTGCTTGCCCATTTATTAAAGGACTGATCAGTGGTGGTTCGTGGAGCTGAGGCTTAAACCTGTTCCGGAGTTCAGGCATGATGGGGGAGGGAAAGTGTAGGAGTACAGTAAATCAGAGATTATGAGCTTCATGTGGGTACAGTGTTAAGAGTGGGAGATCGAGTTGGTTGCAGGTGGTGGTGGCCACAAAGCCGCCATTTCTGTGTTTCGGCTGGCGAAGTAGGTAGGTCATTTTGAAGATAATGCTGGGAGTGGCGAAGGGCCCTATTCAAAACATTTCCTTTCTGCTTCCATGTGGTGAATAACTTCTCTTGGTCACGCTGCTCCTCCTTGGCGCTCTCAGGGCGGCCTGAAAACCACCGAAAGAGGCTCAGGTCTGAGATGAATGGCCCTACCTGAGGAGCGACTAGTTCACGACATTTATTGTAGTTTGAAAACTGCTTTCCCGGCTCACGGCTCAGCCATGGAGGCCAGATGTGGACAAAAAGGGGCGTGCCTGGGATCACGAGTGGTTGGGGGGAGCATTAACTGCTCTGAGCCTCTTCATGGGTGCAGTTTCCTTCTAGTGGTGCTGCTCATTGCCTCTCATCTGCCTGGTGACGTTTTCAGCCTCCTCCTGAGTCAAAAGAATGAAATGAGGAATGAAGTCAGCCTTTACTGCTGTCGTGTTTCTTGCTTCCAAACTTAACATTGCAATTTTGAAAACATTAGGAGTCGAAGGAGGGAAGAATAGGCATGGATTGTTAATTTTAATTTATTTTGTTCTCTACTTGGTGTTTATTTTCTCCTGGTTTTGCAGGTATATGTTGTAAAAAGACTTAACAGAATGTTGAGATGAAGCCCTTAAAATGGTTGTGTTAGTGTAGTCATATTGAGTTTTCTACTTCAAAATCCAATTAAAATATTCGGGTTTTAAGCTATTTTTATATATAGAAGTAAAAGAAATTCCTGGACACTACTTGCAAATACACATTTCTG
This sequence comes from Ifrita kowaldi, assembly GCA_013398055.1. Taxonomy (NCBI): domain Eukaryota; kingdom Metazoa; phylum Chordata; class Aves; order Passeriformes; family Cinclosomatidae; genus Ifrita; species Ifrita kowaldi. The sequence goes on along the minus strand of VZRS01013279.1, from coordinate 397,667 downwards.
AACAAAAGATTTTCCTTGTCTGAATGCTACTGTAAGACTTTCACTTAATTTGTAATTACTAGGGTTGAGGCACAGGTTTGTCTTGCTCCTTACTTTTGAGCATGACTTGAATACATAAAGCATAAAACAAATTCTTAGTTACACACGGAGTTACTTAGTAAGAGCAAATCTGACTTTATGGGGTGTGTTTCTGGAAGAGTTTCAGGTTGTATCTTTCTGAGTATGCAGATGACTCTGGTGTAACTTTATGATTGATCCTGCACTTGCCCAGACTTCTGGCTGTTTGTTCAGTGAGCAGTTTTATGTGAGATTTGTAGGTTTTACCGGGTTTGAAAAGGAGGGTGAGTGGCACAGAGGTGCTGTAGACGGCAGGGTGGGAATATGTGTTAGAGTTGCCATTGACTGTGAGAAGAGGGCAATAAACTTGACCAGGTGTTTCACACGTGGGGGAGGATGGTGTGGAAAAGGTAGAGTTTAACTTTACCATCAAAAATTCTGTGGCTCGTTTTCCTGCTTTTCATGAATGTCTTTATCTTGCACCAGTCTCTGGCTGGTAAAGAATCTTACATGCACACCCCGCCTGACTCCCTTTGCATAATATCAAGGCTGCTCTATCTAGGACAAAGAGTTAATGCATGTGTTCCTGGGTTTAGGGGACCTGAAACCTCCAGTAGAATTCCGTTTCAGTTTGAAGTGATCTCACGTGGCACACAGAGTAACCTGCTGATTTAACAGTCCCTTTGCTTCAAGTTCTCAAAGTGCCTTCAGTCAACTCAGTTTCAGGGGTAATTTTTTACTTGGATGTGGTTAACTTGTAAGGTGGTTTTCTTTTTTTTCCCGCAACTATTTGAAAAATGCCTTCTGGCTAATTTCTTGCTTTGTGTGTACATCACGTTTCACCTCCATACCCAAGTGTTTAAAAGCTTTTGGAACTGAATCTTCTGAATGTGCATGTTGGCCTTGGGAACTCGATACTCGGCTGAGATTGCCAGTGTGGGTTTTGGTTGTAGTGACACAAGGCTTTTCAACCAGCAGACGTGTTTAGGGACTGGTGGGGGTTTTGATACCTGCTTTTAAATAAGCTCTAGGGTGCTGGTAACACAGCCCGTTCTCTAGTCAGACTGTTATTATGTGTGCTACCTGTTGAAGACCCTGAGAGTTGAGCTGGGGTAGTAATGTGTGAATTTTTCAGGAAGGAAAAAGAGAAGTTTGTCCTGGTATGTGCCCCACAATCAAAGCAGTGTTGTATTCAGTGTTATCTACTACTGCTAACATGAGCATCTTGTTTCAATGAGACAAATGAGCTAAGTTGAAGCACTTGCTTTGCAGCTGCACCTGATAATAATTTCTTATTAACTGATCAGGTCTTTAAAATTTATTTTGCAGTAATCTATGCCAGCAATTATGACAATGTTAGCAGACCATGCAGCTCGTCAGCTGCTGGATTTTAACCAGAAACTGGATATCAATCTCTTGGACAATGTGGTGAACTGCTTGTACCATGGAGAAGGTGCACAGGTAAGGTGGACTTGGAACCTACATTTATTGACCATGTTTAACCTTACAGCAAATCAGCTGAGCAAAATCAATTCACTTCAATAACAATTAGTAGTATTAGTGAATTTACTGAGCTAGTGACTGGAATATCACTGGCAGTCACGTGAAATGTGAATTCACATTGAAATGACACTTGGAGAAATGTTTGTTTGGTGTGTGCTCATTCCTAGCTTGCCTTCTGCTGTTGAGAATTATTAGCAAATATGATTTGGTAAGGACACTGTGCAGCTCACCTTTTCTGACTTAGTTCTTCAGGAAGGTCTGAGCTACCTGTGACTTGTTATCATGGACAGGATTGTGAAGCCATAAATATAATGTTCACTTCAGTGAAGAATTGTATTTAAAAGAAAAATCTTAGTGATGTTATTACTGTGTTTGTATTTATAAAGAAGCATGTCATGTATATTTAATAGAAGAGTTTGTTCCTTTCTTGTGTCTGGTCTTTTTTATTTCCCATTACAGTTTGCTCAAGTTCTTCTTGCACTCTTTGGACTTAGTGCAGATTGTGAAGTATTAAGTTGAAATGGAGGGAGCGTGCATTTGTGTGTTTGCATATATTGCCTTGAAAGTGAATCTTGTATTGCTTTTATCTATTTTTTGAACTTCTTTGGGAACAAGACTTCAATGTTGAGAGCAAGTTTTGCTACAAAGGGTGTTGGCATAGTTCCTCTTCTGGCAGATTTTAATTGTTCAGGCTCAACAAATTGGGAGTTTCAGTGTCAGGCATCTCTTACTAAGATAGTCTTGCACAACAATAAGTGAATTAAATGGGACAAAGTAGCTGATGCTTTTCTATTCTTTCCAGCTGTTAGAATAAACAATGATATGTACTTGCATATACTTGCTTTGTGTATCTCTTTAGGGAAAAAAAAAGCTTTTGTAAAGCTTACTAATGTGGATTCCAATAGGTTTTGAAACACTTTGTTGTTTTTTGAAATATTTCCATTTCAAGTGTTCTAAGTTCAAATAGTTACTTGCTGTAGTTTTTTAAGTGCTTGAATGGCACAAAACTCCTTGTAGCTTTTGCCCTAAAAGTGTGGACGTCTGTAGCACTCGTTTTGTCATATGCTTTACTGCCCTGCAAAACAGGTGATGCTTATAATATTGTTTGGTTTGAAGAGAGTTGAAAAAGTTGGGAAAAGTTTCTAAGGAAAGTAAAGGATTAACACTAAATACAGTGATCAAATTGCCATTGTTCTGACGTTGTGAGAAGTTGCTTCACTTAAAACAGCTGGGAAAGGTCTCCAGTATTGAGAAAATCAACGCAATAAGAAGCAAAAATTCAGGAGGTGGTGTTTAACTGGCAAAAGTGAATTATGATATAAACTTGTTTTAAATACATGTATTAATATGTATCACCTCAGTGAAGCTTTAGTCAGCTGTTTGAGTACTCTTCCAAAGTGGAGACATTTCAGGGAGTCTGAGCATTTCACTCTTCCAGGGGGTTCAAAGGTTCCTGCAGGAAAAAATGGTTCTCAGTGAAGTCTGACAGCTCAAGCCCTATACTAAAGAGTGACAGGAATAATAGGAGCTGAGAAAATGAAATATTAAAATTGGGAGATTACCAGTGGTTTTCCTGGAACAGGTCAGGGTAATGTCAGGGTAAAACAGGTTTAGAATGCAACCTGAATGGCCTGTGCTGAACTTGCTTTCAGATTCACCTCCCTCCTCCTCCTGCTTAGTTCTTATCTCTGCTTGCAAAACTGTTATCTGCTGATCTATATTAGGCAAGAAAGAAGCTATTTTCTGTCCTGGAGATTTAAATTTTTTTCTCTTAGCTTTTTTGGGTATACCTCTCTGAAAAGAAAGAATGTCCCCACCCCAGTGCAACACATGACTAAGGAGATTTCATGCAACTCATAGATGTTTACCTGGACTCATTCCAGCCTCTTAATTCCATTGATCTGTTAGATCTTCACATGCCCAGAAAGATTATTTGCAAATTTCTTTTTGGTACCAACAATACCATGAGGCTTTGTTCTTGATTAACCATTATTATTAAATTTATACTTATAATAAATTTATTATTAGTTTATGAAACTACAGGGTTTGATGTCTAGAAAAAGGTTTAGTGGGTATGAGAGCAAACCTCTCAGCATTGGGAGAAGGATATGGTGTGTCTGTGTTGTTGGTGTTGAAATTTGATCCTGGGATATATCACCAGTATTAGAAGCAAACAGGAGGCCAATATAAAAACACACTTTCAGATTGAACCTGGAAGTAATACAGCTATTTCTTCCCTTTCAAAACTAAAGTGTATTAAAAGTGCTGGTTTTCCTGTTTGTTTTTTTTTTAACTCTGATGTCATACTGTAACAATATGGCTGTATTGGTTGTGGTCTTAAACAGAACGTTGGTGTGGTACTTCTCCATATCAAATCTGCAGGGACCTACTTGCTGGTCCAGTTGCTCTGCTGTGCTCAATTCTATCGAGTAGGGGTGCAGGTAGTGTTGTGCAGATAGTTTAGACATCCTTGCTCTTTTCTGTTGAAACCTCCAATTTTATTTTGTAGATCACATGCCAATTTTGTCTGTTTCTTGCATTTTATGTATATAGATTTGACCTCTTGATTTGGTTTGTAAGTTAACTGAAAATACATGTTTTCTTACACCAGTTGATTATTAGCTCAAGTGTGTACTTGGATGAGACTAGAAATCTGCATGGCTGTAGTAAGTTCTAAGTGGTGAAGTTAATCCTAAAGTAAAGCTTTAACGGCTTTGCAGCTCTGTGGAATTGGCTCTCCAGTGCAGTGAAAGAATGAGCTAAGTTTTATTAATTGTGTTGTAAAATGTCCACCTCATTGGTAAGGCAGTGCCTGATGCTTGTACGGGATACAATTTGCAGCAAGATTTGTCAGTACACTGCACTTTTGGAAATGGCTGACATCAGTTTGTCTCCCTAAAGGTTCTTGAGGACATCCAGGCTTTTGAAAAGGATGGCTAAAATGAGTTCAGCTATTTCAATGTGTAATTGCTTCAGATGAGGTTTTCAAGAAACCACAGTATGTAGGACAGTAATTGATAATGTCAGTCTGAAGGAAGAGCAAACCATTAGCATGACCAATTCCCTTCCTCCCACCAGTAGGTTTTTATTATGGTTTTGTAGGTTGTTAGGTACACCAAGGATGCCTCAGAAGGAGGGATTGGAGACCTCTAATGCTCTGCTCTGTGGTTCTTCAGAATAAAATCAACAGTTCCTACATCAACAACTTTGCAGCACAACACAGTGCTCCTTAAAGCTGGCAACTTCGTATGAGTGTTTCTACTGGAACTAGAAAGTTTGGGTGCCCTAGAATGAAGTTTTATCTAGATGACTTTGTGGAAGGGGAGAAAACTTCATTCCCTAGTAGGTTTTCCCCATAATTTGTGCTGTTCTTGCACATTCACTGCTGGTCAGGATGAATCATTCAGGACGGAAGAGTGGAAGTGAGTAATTACTGTCCTGCATCGATGGGCTTTTGGAGTTTGGTTGTTACTAAACTTCAGCTGTCACAGAAGGAGGCTTAAGAGACTTGTTGCTGCTGGTTGAGTTCTGCCTAACTCTTAGATAAGTAGTTTAAATGCAATGTTACATATTGATATCTTCACTGACAGTATATAACTTCTTAAACAATCTAATGCTAACAATTTTTCAAATCAAATTTTCTTTTAGCAAAGAATGGCACAAGAAGTGTTGACTCACTTAAAAGAACATCCTGATGCGTGGACAAGAGTTGATACTATTTTGGAGTTCTCTCAGAACATGAATACCAAAGTAAGCAAATTAACTTTTATTTATTTGGTTTTCCTCTTTCTTCCATTCATAAACTTTGAGGAAGGTATCTCATTTTTAGCCATAAACTTTCTTGATTCAAACCACATTTTTTTAATTGTCTTGTTCTCAAAGTTGGCTTTAAACAAGAACTGTAAATGTAAAAGTATTCAGACCACCTTTTACATTGCCAAGAGTTTCTCCCTCCCCTTTTTTTTTGAGGATGAGCTAAATTGGATGCAGTTTTCTTTTTCAAGGCACATACAAGCATTATGCCAGTTCCCGAGATTGGTATTGTGTCTGTATAAATCTGACTAATGCAAAGTCTCCTAGAGCCACGTTTTGTCCTTGGATAAGTGCTTGGCTGTTTGTGATCATAATGAAAGCCATGTGCATGTAACTGAGGAAAAAATTTGTCCCTAGGTGTGTTAAAAACAAAATAAACCTCATTAGGCCAAGGTTTTGAGCAATCAATAAAAGTTAAGCACTCCAAAGTTTGTAGCACATCAGTTCTTTGCTTCTATGCAGAGCACATTTGCTTTGTACTGCTATTGGAAATCCATCCATCATGGTAGAGGCTAAAATGGGCAGCATTCAGGGCTTTTTCTGCAATTTGAAATGCTTTACCTAAGACTTGTGAAGTTTGAGCCAAAAAGATGATCAAAATGTGTTTTCACTGTCTTAAGTTTGATTATTATTATCTCAAATAACTGATATGCATGTTTTTCTGCTGGATACACACTGTGTTCAAACAGAAAAAATTGTGTTTGGATGGTTTCTGAAATCATGTGGTATTCATGAAGCAGTTCATTTTTTTTTTCATTGCTCTCTGAAGTTGAGGGGGAAAACAGTTTAAAGAACTTCCTCAAAGTAACACCTTTAAGCACCTTTAAGTAACAGTGTTTGCCTGTTTGCTTGCCTGGTAAACTTTGCTTTTTATACTGACAGACATTACTAATGTTTAAGTTGATTTATCAACAGTATTTTTAAAAACACAAATTTGTCTTGTGAAAAATGAGATGATTAGAGGAACAGAAAGAAAGCAACAGGTAAAGAATTCTTCAATTTACATAAATTGCGAATGATTTGGTGCTAAATTTATGCACTATGACATTTGGCTTTTATGCAATCATATTTTTTCTTTAATTAAAGCTGTTAACACTACCTGATATTAATCATAATGTTCCATTATGTTGATTGCTTGTAATAGGAAGAAAAGGGGTGTCTTCCTGTGCAACTGACACAGCTAGGCTTTGACGGCAGGCCTCCACAAGGTCTACCCTTTTGATTCCCTTTAACTGAATTCTGTTCATCAATTGTTTTTTGTTTCTTGGGAGGTGGGAGGGAAAGGGATTCGGTGCATAAAATAAGTAATAAGGGTGCCATAGAAATTTCTACCATAGGGATCATTTCATGCTTTTTTTTTTTTTTTTTTTTGAGTCTTTGCTGTTGCCTGTCCCTCATCTTCATAACTGGGCAGTGAATTAGTGATGGACAATTAGCAGCAAGCAAACCAGGAGCAAATGAGTTTTTGAGAGGCTTCTGTCTTACACCGAGTTAAAAAGTGTTCACATGTACTGTTGCAGCAGTTGATTAAAAGTCAGAACTTTGTAATTGGTGTCAGTGACTTTTTTGGGAGTGGTGTTTGTCATTATCAGAGAAATGAGAGGAATTAGAACCATCAAATCAAATGAAACAAAGTAAAAACCCCAGAAGGCCCCTTGCAGCAGGATGGTGAGGCTGCTGGAGCCCTTCCAGTGAGGTGTGGCAAGGAGGATGTGCAGGTGAGGGCTGTCACTGATTTGCTGCTGCTGCTGTTCAGTGCCACATGGGAGCGTTGAGGGAAAGGAATATTTTCAGCACTGAGGAAGAAGTGGACAAGAACTGCAGAGGGCAGAACTGAAGTCACTCATGTACAAAAGAGTGAGAAGAAACCTTTACAGCATGAACTGCTTAAGGTCCATGAACCCAAATGAGATGTTTGAGCAGGTAGTGAGGGATAGGTGTGTCAGATTGCTAGAGGTGTCTGTCCTTTTCTTTGACTCCAGGAAATTCTAAGTGAGGGAAAAACCCACTGAAGATGAGGTCTGCCCTTATTCTGTTGTTAGGTTTTTCATTTCAGTTTCGTTTGGTCATCTAGGGTTTATTTAAAATGAAACTAGACTTGTCATTCTGGTGTAAAAGCTAAGTAAGTTCACTTGTGGAAAAAAGTTTGGAAGAAAATGAACATTTCTAGTTAGTTGATACCTGAAAAATTGTGTGTGCCTGTAGAACGTAGAAATTCCACTAGCGTTTAGATGTGCTTCAGGAAAGTTAGCACTGTGATATAAATATTCACACTGTCAACATTGTTAGGAGCTTTTGTAAGTATGTTTTGTATCATGAGCCTGGATCAGTTGCAGATGGTGTCTGTAAACTTACAGCAGTGGCTGAAATCACTCCCTGTGAAGCATTTTGCTTAAGAGTGTTTTTGCACGTTTTCCTTCATGAAAATTCCCTTGATTTCATTTAGCTTTTATGTCACATAATTAAGTCAATTTACAGGTTAAAATCTAGTTGATAAGCTTTTGCTGCTGACCATGGAGGAGATAAAAATAGCCTGCCAACTTTCTGTAATTCATAATTTTTCTTGGTGCCCAAGGTTTTGGAAGGGGAGAGAATATTTTGCAAATACAGGATGTGCACCTGAAATCTCCTGGGAGCTGGGATCAGATAGAGAAGCAAAGGGATGTAGGTTATGTTAAGATGAGAACAGCAAAAATGCTCTTCTAATACAATGTAGTTTGGGACAGTCTACATTGTGTTGTTTTAATTAAACTGAAGTCTGTATGATCCCTTTGGTCGAAATGCTAATGATCCTACTTTGTGTAACAACTAACCGTTTTAAAGAGGAACTCTTATTCTCAGCCAAACTTGGAACTGTGAAAACTTGAGTTTACCTTTCAGGCATTGATGTGACCTTTTTTTTTTTTTTCTTCCTAATCCACTGCAGATAAAGTAAATGCAAAACTCCTCATCCCCTTTTCTCTCCTGTCTATTCATGCTAATGGGGTTTTACATATTAAAGTTCTTTGATCATACCATGACAGACTTCTTTCCCTGTTACTGTGAGTTGGCAGTAGGGACAAATGGGCAGAGGGAATGGCCATTTGCAACGTTAATTGTTTTGGGTAAGAACATAGGAAGGAATTCCTGAAAGGTAAAATGATTTCCAAGAGCTTATTTACATTTTTATTGTTCTTTGACTGAGCACAAAAGTTCATCTTTAAATAGTAGAAATAGCTGCCATATTGGGGTGGGGATTGAAATTAAATAAACCTGTGGGTTGTCTTGCTGTTCCTAAAGTAACACACCAGTGAAGTTTGGGAAATACTTTCTCTAGAAAGTGCCAGTGTCAGGACATGTGATGCTGAGACAAGATTTTTTTTTTCCAGCTCTTGGAGGAACAATAGGTAGCTTGAGACACCATCCAAGCTGCTAAATATTTTAGGAGCCTGGTTGTGTTAATACTCAAACATAGGAGCAGTCATTTATGATACAAATTCATATCTGGCTGCTACTTTTCCAGATTGCCAAAATTGTCTGCCAGAGGGCTTTTCATTATAGTTTTTTTTTCCCCCCTCCTGGTGTGAGCATGATCAAACAGCAGGACTTAGTATAGCCAAGAATAAAACAAGAAAATGCAATGCATGAAACCTCAGTAAATGGGTGAATAGACATATATTTAATAAAATTGTTAGTTTAATAATCTTGAAGTCTTAGACGTTAAGTGTGAATGTCTGATTGAATGAGAGTCCTGCAAGTTAGTTAGTCCTACAGTAATGTACTCACATTTTGTTCCTCTCCAATTTCAGTATTATGGACTGCAAATCTTGGAAAATGTGATAAAAACAAGATGGAAGATTCTTCCAAGGAACCAGTGCGAAGGTAGGGAGAGATTTTTGTCTTTCCTCATAACTTTGTGTATTAGCTGAGATTTAGACTGTCAGTCTCTAAATTACTTTCTGTCGTGTCATGATCATCTTGAATGATGAAACCACATCTTTCACTTTTGTGATAGTGGTCTCAGTGGGTTGGTGAGCAGCTAAAATTCTGTGAATTTGTGGAAAAGGTGTGACTGATAGTTTTGAAACATTTGAGGTGAGCCCCTGGCATTGAGGTAGACATTTTCATCTCTGTGCTTGGCACAGGAGGTTTTCTTCACCCTCTCTGAGCTGTGTGTGCAGTCCCTGAAGTGTTCTGTTGTTTTCTAGTGCACTCTGTGGTCCACTTGTTACCTTGTGTAGGTTTATGTAATTATTTTGTAATTGTAACCAGCTACAATGATGTTAAAATAGAAACACTAAGTAAATGCCCTTTCTTTCCTAATGATGGTCACTCATTCTGTTAGGCTTAATTCATGGAAGTGTATAAACAGGCAGATGGCTGTAATTGGTGCAGTGTAGGGTAACCCCCAGTCTCCCATCAATGCAAGGAAGCTGGAAGTCTTAAAATAAACACTCTGTTTGGTTTATGGGTTTTCCCCTCCCCTATAGCTTGTGATGTTGCTGTCTTTTAGACATTGGCTGCAGTAAATGGAGGTACCCCTGTGGTACAGGGTTAGTGCTTATTCACATGGCTGGCTGTCAGGTCATCACAACTTGGACTTCAAAACATTATGTGCAACCACTTTAAATTCTTGGCATCAAATGTTTACTAAAAGCTGGTCTTGGAACTAATTAAAAGTATTCCAGATTTCTGTGTTCTGCTGTGAGCTTTTATTAACCATGCTGAGACATGCTTTAAATTTTTACTGCCAGTGCTTCAGTTCTGAAACTGTATTAATTTAAACAGAATTGTAAATGTTGATGAAAACAAATGCATAGAGAGAGACTTACTCATATTTATGCTTATTCCTCTTCTCACCTTTCCCCCATCCCTTTCAACTATAAGTTGGCAAAGGGTAGCTGTCTTTGAAAGTAAAACTGAAAGTGAAGTTTCCATTCATTCTGGAGGTTTCTAGGGAACAGCTTCAGCTCAGGCTCAGACACAACTATGCCCTTCTGAGAAACTAAAAGAGCACCTTAGTTAGCTAAACTGAGGTGTTCTTTGTGCCTTTAATTATTGGAGTATCTCAGCTCAGTCATATTTTGTTGCCATTCTTCACTATGAGAACTTAGTTTCAACATTTGGAAGTTTTCTCCTAAAGTTTTTGGCTGTGGGAGCCAAGCAGGAGGAAGAGGAGGAGTTGTTAGTACTGCCCACCTGTGAAGGGAGGTGTAGTGGCACAGATGCCACAGGGATGGACTTGATGTGATAGTTTGGAACTGAACAAGTGCCAAATACAGGGTGTAATGCAGGAGTTCAGAGTCTTAAAATTCATGGTCTTAATCCATAGGAGAGCTGAGAAGTGGTGGTGGTGGGATGACGTTGCTGCTGCATGTGGTTTGGGTCATTTTATCTCCAACTGTGACAGTGGTGTGGAGTGGTTCCTGCCATCTAAGAAGATGCAATAACTCCCTGTGTTACAAGGCAAAATAAAGTTACTGTCTGTAGTTGTGTCATCATCGTGAAATATTCTATTCTTATTTTTCCTGACTTACATATCTATGAAAACTCCAGAGGAAATAAAAAAACCCTTTTCACTAGCAAAAGTGTGTTGTTTGTTCAGCTTTTAAAACATTTTCCCTTTGACAGAACCAACTAAAATTGTGAAATTGACTTTTGTCCTGTTTTAGGGAAACTGGGTTAGCTGGCTTTTACTTGTATGGTAGAAGAGGAACCAAATGTATTTACTGTGCCATGGCATTTTATCCAGCTTGGCCTCAGTGGTGTAGGAGGGAGAATCTGTTTCATCTCTAATCCAGTTCGATCTGGTCTGTGGTGGTTTGTTTTTTTAATTTTTTTTTATTTGGCTGATGATTCTGGCTGGTACAAAAGAACTGCTCCAGAGCTCATTCAGGTGGCTTGATTACCTGGGAGATAGTAAGGCTGGTTAATTTGAGGTTTCCTTGACTCCAGCCATTCTTTGGTTGACAGGATTTTCCTGTTTGAAGTGTGACTAGTGGAATGTGTGTGCAGGAGACTGAAACTCAGCAGACAATGGAATGCTTAGTGACAAAGCAAACCATGCAGGTTTCAAATCAGTTTTACTGTATATCTTAATTTATAAAAGATGTCTTCTGCATGTCTGGTTGGTTTGTGTACTAAATACAGCTGACAAATGTTACTATTGATTAAGAGGAAACTAAATGCATTTATGAGAAAAACACTGTTCCCCCTTTGTAGGAACAGAAGCTGAAGTTAAGAGCAGATTTGAATTAAATAGTCAGTGAATAAAAAAAGTTTCTGAAATGACTTCCTGAAACTTGATGGGAGAAATAAAGCAATGCTGTTAATTACAGAGCCTGAACTTCTTTTAAAAGTTGTTGTTGATGTTTTTTAACAAGTCGTACATCAGAATGACTTGTTGGGCCTTGAGGTTAGCCAGAGGTTTGTTACTGCTTCTGTCTGAATGCTGGGAGGTTTCAGCTTCCAGCCTGGAATTTCAAATGCAAAGAGGAAAATGTTTTCTTCAGGTATGTTCTTTAGACTTGAAACTCTGTTCTGAAGTTTGCTTTTGTTTTAAAATAGCTTTTGGGTTTAGGCTTTTCTGGCCCTGCTGCCTTTTAACTTTCATAAAGTAGCTTTCTGTTCCTCAGGTGGTGTTGTTTGTGAGCACTTTTAAAGAGTTCATTTTTATCTTTCCATAATTCTGAAACAGGATTTGGGAAAAACAATCAATTTACAGTTCTAAAATACTTGTGATTACTCTGCTTGTTGTTTTTCTTGATTTTTGGTTTGCTTTTGGAGTTAGCAGTGGGAACCAGTTGGTGCTGTAGACAAAAGTGGAGTTTATAAGGCACAGAAGGGGTAAAATTCAGTTAAATCAGATGCCTGGCCTGCATGTTCAGCCTTGAGACATGTTTGGTCATAGCCCCCAGCAATGGTTAGCCTTGCTCTGGGTGATTTATTTAGTCCTCGGGAGAGTGCTTGGAGTGGCTCTTCCACGTACACAAATGATGTCATGTGGTTTTCATTGAAGCCTCGCCGAGGCGGGTGATGTATTCCAGAACATCCCAGGCAGTGCTGAACTTGGCTGCTTGCCAGGGTATTGTGCCATCATTCTCGAGTTGAAGTTCTCAGTTTATTGAGGTGTGATACTAAATTGCTTTAAACTCTGATATCCTTTGGAGCTGATTGTTTAATAACACTCAGAAAGGATGGCATTTGATTAAAGTGCTGTGGTCTCAAAAGGATTTTCTCTGGCAGTGTGAAAACCTGCCTGGAAAGAAAGGCTTTTTGGTCTTCAGTGCAGTGATACGTTTCATTAATCCTGCATTGTGAAATGAAATACTGTTCCCCTGAACAGAGCGAGCTTGTCTGGAGTGTTTGGAGTTGGAATGGATAAAGCACTTCTTCATTATGAAACACAAATTGCTTGTACAACTTTCCTCATTCTGAAATGAAAAAGTGAAGTGTTCAGAGATGCAGTTCAGTGTTTTCCAGGAAGGTCCCAGAGTTGAGTGTAAAGCTTTTGGTGCAGTGGAAGCTGCTGTAGAGGAGGTTTTTCTGTGCAGTGATGAGATATTTTAGTGGAAATTCCTGGCCTGCTTCATATGGAAGATGTTTCTTTCGTTCTCCGTAATGAAGGGGAGGATGAGCTACATGGCACTTCTGTGTGTGCTGAAGACAAACTCTGTGCCTTTTCTCAGAGTTTTCATGAGTTTTCTGTTGAAAAGCAACTATATTGTGGATTGATTCAGTTCACCACTAAGGGGGAAAGATGATTTGTGAGACTGTATGGGAAAGCATTGTTTCTTAACACTAAAAATGAGATGGTGTTTTGACTACCTTTTGGGGCTAAACAGTTCAATGTAAGTGTGTATGCATACCAATATCCCCAGAGGGGACAGCTCAGCTTTAGCATTTGAAATTGTAATTTTGATTGCAAAATAATGTTAATTTGCTGAGTTACCTTGCCCACCTGATTAATTTATGCCTATTATTCTTTAATACAAGCACAAAATTTAGTAATTTTAGTAAATTAGAGTGAACTTGCATCTGCAGCACCGGCTAGAATAATTTTTGACACTTGTTAAAAGCTTGTGCTCTGTGACTGCACAGAAGGCTGTGCTTGTGTGCCTTGAGGACAAGAAGTGTGTTTGTTGCAGGTGTGTGTTTGCTGATTGTGTCCATGGTTATTTACCTGCTGTACTGGGCTGTGACAGGAACTCTGTGCTCAGGTACACAGAGTACAGGAGAGGTAATGGCTTCCTAGAGCACATCCAAAGGTTAAACTGTAGGATATTTCCTCTAAGATCAGGCTGCAGAAATTACTCATATTGTGACGTTCCTCAGTGTCCCAGTTCCACTCTAAGCATTGCATAGCTTGGGTCACTTGGGAAAACAACTTCCCCTCCAGGAAGAGTTTCAGTTTTACTGGATGTTTGCCTCTCTGTCGAGGAGCAGCTTTCACAGAAGGATGACAGTGTCTAATGGACATCCAGGAATGTTCTAAAAGGCCTCGAGTTCATGCCCTTGCTTTATGGTACTTGGTACAAAAGTACTTCCTGGGCTTCGCTTTCCAGAAAATGCCAGCAGTGGGGCTGGTCCAGGCCTGGAGCAGGGTCTGCTCCCTTTGGTTGGAGGTTGTCCTGAGATCAGTGCAGTTGCAAGGTCAGATGATCTTTGAAGAACATTTTGTGTGTTCTGTGTGCTGTGGTTGGCGTTCTGTTTTATTGGAAGGTCCTGCACTGTCTGTGTCTTTCTGCTTGGCTCCGTGAAGGGCCTGAACTTGGCAGTTGTGGTGTTGGCATCTCCAAGACTTGTTCAGCAGCTTCTGTGATGGAAGGAGACCTTCTAGGCAGTGGTTGTGGGGTTTGTGCATGTCCTGTGCTTTCTTTTTTAACATAACACTTCCTTCTAAGTTCCCCAAACACGGTGCTTTTAGCCTATCCCATGGACTTCTACCCCTGAACAGTTTCTTGGACATGTTCTGCTGAAAAATGGTAACGAGCCTCTGGGTTGATTTTTGTCAGAATATAAATTTGACATATATTTGTTCTGCTGAAAATTATCTTTCCTATGAAATGATAAATAAATGAGCAATTAAATATGGAGCAGAAACCATAACACTTGAAGTAAAACAAGAAAAAGTAGAAAATTACATCTGAGCCAAAAAGAGCATTAGCAAATTGGATAGCTGCTGCTTTTAAGGGATTAAGAATGTGACTTTGTTCACTGGATGGACGACCTCAGGAGCCTGCAGCATGATATGTGAAAAGGAGCAAACTTTTTAGGTTGTCTTTTTAGCCGTGGTCACCATTTTTACTTTTATTTTAGTTTTTTTAATGGAGAAACTGTGGAGCAGAGCAGCTGTTCTCCTCTGCTGGTCTCAAGGCTGGATCGATGGCAGCACAATATTCAAGTTGTTATTGAATAGCACAATGCCATTGATGCAGCAAGATGGAAAAGACTGTGGATTTGCAGTTGGAACTCTAAGAACAATATTAACTTTTAAATTCCTTTTTGAAATGCAAAGAGTTGCAACAGTAGGCTTCCCTTAGTGGTTTGGCAGATGGTTATAATAGTTTAGTTTCTGGCACTGCAGACCTATTTCCATACTATTCTGGGGGCTTTCACATCTCGCTTGTGAATTACTGTAATGCTTCAGCAAAGAGTGTGTTTTAGGTTTAAAATATCAGACCAGGCCTATGATGTCAGACCAGTGCTTGGTAATAACTCTTACCCAGTGATACTTTATTAATGACCATTCTTCTGGAGTAATGTGGATTGATCCCAGTTGGTGATGATGAATAGTTCCACTTGCAGTTGGAACTACCTGTAGAACAGCTCCTGGCTAGTATGTATCTAATGGCTCAAAGTCTGGATCTAGTTTTTCCAGATTTCACGAGGATGCAATTAATAAACTGTCCCCTTTAATCCTGTTGCTTAAGCCTGAAATGGAAAAAAAAAAATCACTAAATTTGGCTGAGTCTTTGACAAGTTTTAAAACTTAGAACAGAGGCTGTGGATTATGTCTTCAACAGAAGACATTCTTCTCCTTAATGTGACAACTTCTGAAGTCTTCAACATATGCATGTTGTCTGCGTGAGTCAGCTGACTTGTCTGGTTGAAGAAATGATTGAAACAAGATTTTTGGGTTCATGAATTTGAATAGTAAAGCATCCACCAATTCTCAAACTTCCTTATGACAAGAAAACACTTGGCCTGGTTTGAAGCGTGGTGTCAGAGCTGAACTCCTGGAATGTTCACCTGGGTCGTGACTCCAGGCCCTCTGTGCGTGCCTTTCCCTGGGAGGCAGGTGTTCTTGTACAGAATGGGTTTAGACATGGATATTGTCACTTGGAAAGTCATTGTTTCCATGGATTTAGGAAATAGGAGTGAGCTGAGGGTAAGGTGGTAAAATGAAACTTCGGGCAGTGTGGCTTTCTGCAGTGATTGGGGATTTTTTGGTTCTATGGTGGAGCTGAAAACAAAAATAGTTAAAGAACATTTGTAGAAGAAACACAACAAAATGAACTATTTAAACACACTCTGTGCCCCTGGTTGGCCAATTGCCAATGTAAGCAAAAAAAAGAAAAAAGCAATAAAGTAGTATTTATTAAGAGTTTCTGGACTCACAGCATCCATATGTGCTATAAATGCACAGTGGTTCACACTCAAATGAATTGTGCTGTATTAGTGCATGAAGTTTTAAGTTCTGTTCTTGTAAGATTTCACAGGGGAAGCTTTGCTAAGCTCTGGCATAGGGCTTGACTTTGAAATGCTGTGTGTAGGAATTCCTGTCTTTAAAATGGATCACCTAAGTAGGCTGGAGCATCTCTGAACTTCTGCATGCAGTGCAGGTGATGTGTCAAAGCTTTCCATGCAGTTTAGTGAACTTGGCATTGAAACTGGAGTCACACTCAGGAAGTTCTGTTTATTCTTTGAGTTCACTTCGATCTAGTACAAACTATTGCAAGGACACTCTAATCCTTAGTGTGTTTTCCTTTTGGTTTGTTGAAATAGTTTAGGTGTAAAGCCATTTTGTACATGTGAAATATCCCCTGTCAGGACTGATGAAGGTGTATTTTTCCCATGTAGCACACAAGAAGGATGCTCACTGACACATGCTTATCTGGCCCTTAGAGGTGTTTCTTGTTTAAAAACATGAAGAATCTGAATTCAGAAATATTTATTGCTACAGCTGTGATATCTGGCATAGCTGAAAATAAATTCCTACCTCTTCTGCAGGTATTAAAAAATACGTTGTTGGCCT
The DNA here is from genome assembly GCA_013398055.1 of Ifrita kowaldi. Classification (NCBI taxonomy): domain Eukaryota; kingdom Metazoa; phylum Chordata; class Aves; order Passeriformes; family Cinclosomatidae; genus Ifrita; species Ifrita kowaldi. The sequence continues at coordinate 381,058 of VZRS01013279.1, read as the reverse complement.
AATTATCAAGACCTCATCTGACCCAACGTGTGTAGAAGTAAGTGAAGAGTTCTCAGGGGAGGGTGAGGGAGGGGAGTGTTATGCAAAACCTGACTCTTCTCTTCTCTTCTCCAGAAAGAGAAAGTGTATATTGGGAAACTGAATATGATTCTTGTTCAGGTAAGCCAGAGTTCATAACATTTGAAAGCCTATTACAAAGTCAGTGACTTTGCTGTGTGTCTCACGTGTGGCTGCCTCACTTTGCAGATCCTGAAACAGGAGTGGCCGAAGCACTGGCCGACGTTTATCAGCGATATTGTGGGAGCAAGCAGGACCAGCGAGAGCCTCTGTCAGAACAACATGGTGATCCTGAAACTGCTGAGTGAAGAAGTGTTTGATTTTTCCAGTGGCCAGATTACTCAAGTAAAAGCTAAGCATTTGAAAGACAGGCAAGTATATCTGTTTAAATCTTAATGAGCAGAGTAGACTTTGTGCTTGCTGCTAAATAGTTGCTCTTGCTTGGAGTCTTTCTGTGAGCACCTACAGCTGTGCAATTCCATTTCTGAGCCCAAGAGGGTTACTGATTTTTCTTTGAAGCAGTACTCCTAGGGGATCCCTAACTTCATTTTGTGCACACAGGGATTTGTACCTTGCTACAAGTAGCATCTGTTGACTGATGGTTCCTACCCTTTTAACATGGCATTCTGCCTTGATTGATTGTATTTCCTTTGCCAGAATTTGCAGGCACAGGCTTCAGGCTTCTTCAAATATGCATTATTACCATGAAAATGGGGAAAAACCAGGTGGCTTTTGAATGCCTCCATGGGCATAGGTCTTTAGGACCTGTCCTGTGTGCACAGATGTTTTGATTTATGAAATGTGGAAATGCTTAGTTTTTAATTAATTTTTTTTACAGCATGTGCAATGAATTCTCTCAGATATTTCAACTGTGTCAGTTTGTGATGGTAAGTCATATTTCTTTAATTATGTTTTTAAAATTCCCCCCTCTGTGCCTAACAGTGTCACGATGTCATAAACTCTAAATGGTTATTTACAGGAAAACTCCCAAAATGCTCCCTTAGTCCATGCAACTTTGGAAACTTTGCTACGATTTCTGAACTGGATTCCTCTGGGATATATATTTGAGACCAAGTTAATCAGCACACTAATATACAAGGTACTCTTGCAAGAAAATGACAGCTCTTAAATTTAAATACAAGTTGTGGAAAAGCTGTACAACACTTCTGTAATACTCTTTATTTTTTTCTTCCCTCAACAGTTCTTAAATGTTCCCATGTTTCGAAATGTCTCTTTGAAGTGCCTCACAGAGATTGCAGGTGTCAGTGTAAGCCAGTATGAAGAACAGTTTGTAACACTTTTTACACTGACCATGATGCAGTTAAAACAGGTAAATGTTTTTCAGAAATCTCTTTGTATTTTGTATCACAAAATCAATTTCTGTAGAACCTAGTTGAGTTGACAGGTTTATGTTCAGTATAGAGCTCTTGATAGGAAAAGTATTGTTCTTTGGTGGTATTTATGGCTTGATCAGAAGATGCCAAGTGTGTTTTTCTGAACTTGATTACAGCTGTATTTCTGCTGTATTGATTTGATTAATTTAAGAGATATTTTGAGCACTTGGGCTGTCTGATGGGGAACCGTGAACTGTGTGTCTCAAGACCTAAACTGACCTAACTTCTGCAAGTTGCTCTTTAATTTTTGGAACAGATAGAAACATTTTTTATAAAAAGCCATACATCAAATTTATATAATTTGATGATTCCCCTCTGAGCAGTTCAGACTCAGGTACATGAGTCCTTTCCTCAGTGTGTTTATATCACAAGAGGATGGGTGAAGGGGTTTTTTTTTAACAATCTTTTCCTCTCTTGGCAATGTTGGTCCATCTTGGGGATTCTTCATAAAAAGCAAGCAATGTATTTGTTAATACACAGTAGTTGTTCTGTATAAAAAGGGAAATTCTTGATGATGTCTGTGTTCTTTTTGTTAGATGCTTCCTTTAAATACCAATATCCGACTTGCGTACTCGAATGGAAAAGATGATGAACAGAACTTCATCCAGAATCTCAGTTTGTTCCTCTGCACGTTCCTCAAGGAGCATGGTCTACTTATAGAAAAAAGGTTAAATCTGAGGGAAACACTAATGGAGGTAAGTAGCTTGGTTTATCTGGTTTGAAAACGTAGCAGGTGTTGTCATGCTCAAAGGATGTGATATTAATGTAATTTCTAGATCATTGTACTTAAAGTGGGTAAGAGGAAAGAAGCAATTATAAATAGAAAACCCCCTTCAAAATGTTTGTTTCGTAGTATGCTTCAGTGGCATTCTGCTTTCAGTGTTCCTTCACCAGTACAAGGTCTTAAAACTTAACTCTGTTTCACCCTCTTCTTACTTGTTCCTCCGTGGAAGTGTCAAATAGTGCTTCAAAATAAATGAATATATTATTTTTCCATGGGTTTACCATGTTTCTGTTAAACTTTCACATGGAGAAGGTGTGTTGCTATCACTTCATCAGTCTGCGTTTTCACTGAGCATCCAGAGCTGCTTTCTAGGGTCCAGCACGTGCTGTGGGCCAGTTCCTCCTTCCTGATGTAGCTTCTTGCCTAGTTTGCCATTTCCCAACTGAAAAGCTTGAAATAATCCTCAAGGATGAGACTGTTCCTGTGTAATAAAGACTGTGTGTGCCAGTGGCAGAGCCCTACAAGTGACTGTGACAGTAAAACCCCTGCGACTGTGGCAATTATTGGAGATTGAGATAAGAATGAAGGGTTGGAAAGACTGAAGCACTGAGGGTACTGCTTCATGCTGTAGCGGCGGTAGATCACAAATCAGGGTTTTTAGTTGTGTTGTTCTAATTGTGAATAACAATTTCACTGGGACTGAACTATTCTGTGGTGACTTTTTTGCTACTGCTGTGCTCCAGAGGAACGAAAGTGGCTCCATATCCCCTTGAAGCACCATTTTCTGTGTGCAGAATCAAGCCCTGTGCAGGTTTGGAGGTTGTTGGCAGAGAAAGTGCCCTGAGACAGGGAGAAAAACACCACCTCAGTTTTTAAACCTAGAGACCAGGTTCCACTGGGAGGCGGAAGTACATCTTGCAGGTTGATTAGCTGTAATCCAATGTGTCCATCTGAATTCCAGTCTGTGTTCCAGCCAGTGTTCTCAATATATTTCTTCTGGAGGTAGCCCTGTAGGAAAAAAAGCGCATATTAATAAAATTGGCTGCAAATATCAAATTGTAGCTCATTTAGAAGATGGGCTCAGAGGAGTATCACCTTTTTATTTTCAGTAGAGCAGCTGTTAACGGTTCCAGATAATTCCTGAATTTGCAAGTAGTAAGCTTTCAAAATAACTGGGAATCAGGGACGCACAGCTCAAGGCTCAAGTTTCTGCTTACACTGAGGCTGTATTAGGAAGACCTGTTTAAAACAGGCATTTACAAAACTGCATTCTGAAGGCTTTCAGTCATGTATAGAACGGTGAAATGTTTAACAAAGTTCTTACGCCTGCCTAAAATGGTTGCAAATTCAACTTGTGTAAGCTCTGGTGTAATAGAACCTAGGCACAGGTTTTCTTTAGAAAGCTCTGTGTCATTCTAACCTGTTAATTCCTGCACTTTGGGTGTAGCAGATCTCCTGAAATTGTTCCACGAATTCATTGGATCTCTGCAGACTAGCAGAGGAATCTACATAAGTTATTTTAAGTGAAATTACCAAGAGAAATTGGTGTGTAAAGATTAATGTGTGGCTGTTCTGAGTCCCTCTTGACACTGTAGGTGGAGATGCTGAATCAGGTCTTTACCTTTTAAAATGCTCTAAGTTGTTGTAGTGCCCAAGCTATGAAAATATCTTCAGATTTTATCATTTCATTCTGTTTGTTCACTAATGGGCAATTGCTTTGATATCTTTCACCAGAGACTGCATAATAAGCTTAGGCAAAAGAGGTTTGTCTGTGTAGTTTTAATTTCTCTGGTTGGTATCTGAGCTTGTCAGAATTGCATCAGTGGCTTTCCCTGCTCAGCCTGCTCTGGCTGTTCTGTCAGGAAAGAAGTTGAAAATGTTCTGGTAGATGACTTCTGTGGAAAGCAAAGGAGCAGTATTCCAAGGTCAGAGGATCCAGAACAAAGCAGCAGCAATAGTCTTGAGAACAGCAGTCACTGACACCAGCTGGTGAAGGTTTCTTGAGGTTCTGAAAATGTCTTGCAGAAACTCCAGAGGCTGTGGGTTTGATAATTTACAAACAGGCTGGTTTGGTGATGGCATTTTTTAAGATGTCTTTAGGCTATTTCAGATTTAAGAATTCATGCAGACTTTGAAAATAACAATAATTGACAGGAGTCCTTGGTTTTTAGTTGCTCTGCCAGTCACAACTCTGACTTGTAAATAATGTCATTGCAATGTTAATGCCTCTGGTTCCAAACTCTGAGATTAATTTGGCATTTTGTCAGGACTTGGATAACTGAACTTGAAGCAATGTGGTTTGACCTGCAGATACACTCAGTAATTGGACGTTTAAACCACTGTTTTCCAGGCTCTTCATTACATGTTGTTGGTATCAGAAGTTGAAGAAACTGAAATTTTCAAGATTTGTCTGGAGTATTGGAACCATTTAGCTGCTGAGCTCTACAGGGAAAGTCCGTTCTCAACGTCTGCTTCTCCACTGCTTTCGGGGAGTCAACACTTCGATGTCCCTCCCAGGAGACAGCTTTATTTACCTGTTTTGTCCAAGGTAAGCCACGTTCAAGTGAAGGCACTGTAAAGATTCAGATTCTATTTGTGAATTGGAGATTTTGTTTCATCTAAGGAGTGACATAAGAACTTACCTTAGAGTAACTGACAGTTGATTCAACTCTAGTTATATAATCAATGTGAAAATACTTTAAGATGATACCAGTATATAATAAGAGTACTAATGTGCTGTTTCAGCTTTCTTAAGGTGCTTAATTGTAAAATAAATCTGTATTGAACAGTTTCTGTAAACAGAAAGGCTGGAGTGTTAGAGTTGGAGGAAAGCCTGTGTGTTTGGGAAAAGAGGTCTTTAAAAGACCCCTAATATGACATAAGCATTTTGAAGCTCTGGAAAGTATAACCACTACCTAAGTTGGGTTTTTTTAAAGTACTCAGCTTGATCATTGGAGGGAGAGAAGTCAGCAGGCTCTGTCCTTAATGGCTTGTTAGTTGACATTTCTGTAAGGCTGGGTATAACCTTTCTGTGGTTGAGGCTGCCTGAGCAGAGTGCTCTGGAGACACTTGTGGAGCTGGGACAGTGTTGGTGTTGCAGTTTGATGGAGTTTTAACTTCCCCCAGGTTCGATTGCTCATGGTCAGCCGCATGGCCAAGCCTGAAGAAGTCCTGGTTGTGGAAAATGATCAAGGGGAGGTAGTTCGGGAATTCATGAAGGATACGGATTCCATAAACTTGTATAAAAATATGAGAGAAACGTTGGGTAAGTGAACTGGCTGCAGTTTGTGTGCTGTGGGTCTGTGCAGCTGCATCAGTGTGTTATCTTAGGATCTGAATTATTGTGTTGGTAAAAGGGTTATCAGCAAGGAGTACTACACAGACTGGAAAGGGAGGAGGCAGTGGCTGCTCTGAAGTTTCCTGTTGGAGGCATTATAACCTGGTGGAGTAGTAATGAACTACTTAATTTTTGGCCTTAGGTATTGCAGTGATAACGGGTTTTTTGAGACAGGAAAAAATATCGAGAGTTCTAATTGTAACTTGAGGGAGCAGAGTTGTCAGGTGTTCAGGACATTAGACCTTCAATAATCAATTTATTTTATCAAATGCAGATGGGAACACTGAGTGTTTAGCAACAGGTTTACGCACTAGGAATGCATGTGTTGGAAAGCTTGTGAGATGCAAAGTGTATGGTGGGTATTTTTATTCTCACCTTTCTACTTGTGATGTAGGTAATAGCCAGTGTTAAATTACTTGTTCTAATGCATTTGCATGTGGCATGTGAAAAACATTTTTGTTTTATGAAACAATTACTGCATGTCCTGAGCCTAAGTTGTGTTGCCAGATACAGGATTATTTATGTGAAAATGCAGGTCAGGTTTTTATTGCTTATGTTGTATTACCTGTAAGATTCACTTGGGAGAAAAAAAGGGGGAGAATGTGGTGGAAGCTGTATTCTGTGGTACAGTAAAAATCTATTTCTGAACCTGGCCTTAAATTGCTCTTGACTTGCTGGGATTTAGAGTTTTATATTGGAGACACTAATCCTATTAGGGGCTGATGCAAGTGACTGAGTTGTGATACCTGAATCTTCCACCTAGACCTGTTCAGGAGCACCAGCTCCACTTTAATCGTGGGTTATTGCAACCAGCAAATGTGGTGACGCTAAAATACAGAGCTGAAGAAAATGCATGGGCTTACACACTGTATAATGTCCCCAAAGGCAGCCAATCCCATGTTCCCTATAGACCATCAGTACAGATGCCTTTTGATAATAATTAGCCTTGGCATCATGTGGGACATGCATTGATTCAGTCTTCTCACATCACCTGCGTGTGATGTTTTGCTGAGATCCCTTAGAACATAAATTCTCAATAAAATTTATTGTCCATCTTTAAAATAATTCTAACAAATTTCTGCCTCAATTATTACTTCAGGAGGGAAACATTACACTTTTACCTGACAGCTTCAGTGGGTTTTAATGTAACTGCTTACGAAGTTGAGATCCAGGCTGCTGCTTTAAAATGTTCCACGTTGATGTCTTTCAGTTTATCTCACGCATCTGGATTATGCAGACACGGAACGAATTATGACTGAAAAGCTTCACAATCAAGTGAATGGCACTGAGTGGTCATGGAAAAATCTGAACACCCTGTGCTGGGCTATCGGCTCCATCAGCGGTGCCATGCATGAAGAAGATGAAAAGAGATTCCTGGTTACAGTAATTAAGGTATGGTGGGGCAGAACTAACAGCTTGGTCACACTTCAGTTTATGCTAAGAAACCAAGTTTGCAGAAATACTGCTCTGTGATCGTAGAAAGATGCCTTGGTGGGTGCAGGGGGATAAGAATGAATTAATAGGAAATGTTACATCCTGAATTTAGGGGTGATGAATAAGTTAGCTATGAACAATGCATTGATCCAAGTAGCCTTTTCATCAGATAAAATTTAGTTTATGATGAAATGTATTCTTTGGGGATGCAGAAGAGATGGAAAGGGATTGCTTATGAAATACAGCAGAGTGGCAAAGTAACCTGTGATTGTAACTAGCCTAGCACCTTGCTCTTTTGCTGTATCTGTATATTCATTGGTCAAACTCAAAGTTTGGTTATTTTACAAGAGTAATGGAGTTTAACAAGTCATGCAAATATTCTTACAGAATATTTAGTTATAAGTCATACAGAAGATGTAGTTTAATTCCTTGTATTTGATGTGGAGTCTGTATTTTTATCTATCAGCTACTCAGCCAGTATTGAGTACTGTAAGGCTTGTTGAACTCCCCCTGCAGGAATCCTTAGTTATAATTTAAAATGGAGATTCCTTAGTTTAAAAAAGTGATCAGGGTTTGCATGAAGCTTAAATTATTGCATTGCCCCAGTCTTAACCCACTTGTGTGTGGGGTTTTATTTCTTTATTTGGATTTTGAGCTTGATTGTGGCAACCATCTTTAATATAGCTGCTTATAGCATGTTAGGCTTGTAATGGTTTTAATGGGACTGGACAAACTTGAAGAGGAAACTTAGAATCTGTTGTGTTGTAGGATCTCCTGGGACTCTGTGAACAAAAGCGAGGAAAGGACAACAAAGCCATTATTGCATCAAATATAATGTATATAGTAGGTCAATACCCGCGGTTTTTGAGAGCTCACTGGAAATTTTTGAAGACAGTAGTCAACAAGCTGTTTGAATTTATGCATGGTAATTATCTGCTTTTTTTAATTTGCTATTTTAATTATTAAAAAAAAAAGATGCCTATACGTGGAGGGGAAAAAATACAAAGCAGTAACTGCCTTGATTTCGTGTAGAAACCCACGATGGCGTCCAGGACATGGCTTGTGATACCTTCATAAAAATAGCACAAAAATGCCGCCGACACTTTGTCCAGGTTCAGGTGGGAGAGGTCATGCCATTTATTGATGAAATCCTGAACAATATTAACACAATCATCTGTGATCTTCAGCCACAACAGGTAGGTTCGATTTGGGGTTGTGGATAATTCCTAAAGATTAATCCAGAGTTCCTTCCTGGTGAAATGTTATAGATGTTTTGCAGGGGTTGAATTGCCTTCTTCAGTTTTTGTTAGGGACAGCGTCAGAGTATAAATACCATGATCAAGTTGCATTGCTGAGATCTGTTGGAGTGTTTGGAAGGAGGATTAAAGTACATTTAGCTGGAATTTTGATTTCTGGAATGCCTTCAAGAAAGAAGACAGTGAATGTAACTTGGTGATTCAGCTTTGGGAAAGAGCAATATCCTACTGTAACAGTATATACCTGCAGCTCTTGTATTTGTGAAGGAGGGGGTGAGGAACAGTCCAAAAAGGGAAAATCCAAAATCCAGTCCGTTCTAAAAAAGGAGGGGGAAATCTGTCTGGGAAGGGCATGGCTCATGGCATGAGGGCAGTGTGCACTTGCACTAATGTACTGAAACTTCAGGCAGAGTGGATCTGGCACCTGGAAAAAGATACTTCCAGCATTGATGGGAGCCAGCGTACAGCTCTGGTAAAGCTGAGTTTTTCCTTGGTCCTTTTTAATCTCTGTGTTGGTGGTGTTGCTGTTCCCATCAGGTGCACACATTTTACGAAGCAGTTGGATACATGATTGGGGCACAGACAGACCAGACTGTGCAGGAGCATCTGATAGAAAAGTACATGTTGCTGCCCAACCAGGTGTGGGACAGCATCATTCAGCAGGCAACAAAGGTGAGCTCATTCGTTTTAATGTGTTTGGTGTCCAGGTCTAAAACCCTGCTAAATGTTTGCCCTCCCCGGTTGGATTTTTCACAGTAAGTGCACAGAGCTGGGCTGGACTTTGTTACATAATGGCTGAGACAGAGTGACATGACAGTGAAAGTGTTGTTTTGAGAGAGCAGACTTAAATGACAAAATAAATACTTGTTTAAATCTGCTTTAAAGTACAATCTGTTACTGTACAGAATTTATTTCAGTAGATTTTTGTAATGCCTCCCTTTCACTTGCATTTTGGGTAACAGAAAAGTTAAAATGCTAAAAATACTGTTCACTGTTCTTTCTTCTCCCACCATTCTCTTAAAGTACATATTTTCTTACTTTATCTTCTATTTCTTTCAGTCTTTTGAAAATACTTTTATCTCTACACATTGAAGAACAAGTCTTGCACTTCACAAGAGACAATCCATTTGCAGTTTATCTAATTAAAGGGCCTGAAACTTGAACAAGCTTGAGTTACTTTTCCTACCCTGACTTCTCTCAAGAGCACACTGCCTTTCCTTTGGATCCCTTCTATCTGTTTTCAACTTCTTCATCTCCTTAGTTTTTCGTCTCTCTCTAATTAGAGTAATGCTTGTACCACTGCAGCAAAAACACTTCTGCAGAAAAGTAGAATGAAATGAAGTTTTATCCTGACTCTGTTGGAGGTAGTGGCAAATGCCATGAAATAAACTGCAGGATCTCTATAAAAACTCCATAAATTTGAGTGATCTGTTCTTTAAGGCAGTGTATAAAATAAATTGTTTAAACTTAGCCTTTTATATTGTAAGCCAAAGGGTGGATGTATTCACTAACCAAGATGAACTCCAATTTTTTTCACAGAATGTTGATATTCTAAAGGATCCTGAAACAGTTAAGCAGCTTGGTAGCATTCTGAAAACCAATGTAAGAGCGTGTAAAGCAGTTGGCCACCCCTTTGTGATTCAGCTTGGAAGAATTTATTTAGATATGCTGAATGTGTACAAGTGCCTAAGTGAAAATATTTCTGCAGCTATTCAGGCTAATGGTAAGAAATTCCATGTTCTTCCTGAAAATGGGGGTTGGCAGTGCCTGCTATTAGATTTCAGAGTACATCCCAGTTAGATTGATCTTACTGTTTGGGAAAGTGGAGAAGGACTGAAAGTGCTCACTTAAATCTTTTTTTGTTAACAGGTGTTGTATTCAAATAAAGACCTCCCAGCTTTAGAGGGAGGAAGAAACATCTATAAATGAGCAAGTTTAGGAGAATGCAGAACATCAGGGATGCTTACTTAGAATTAATAGGCATCTTGCAGAGATGCAGTTGTAGCCTGTGTTCTTTTAGCTTACTCTGGTTTTGAGCATTAAAGGACTGTCTGTAAGCAGGATCTCATTCGTTCCTTCATCCTTCAGATGTCAGCAGGGTTTTGAGATGAGACTGTGCTGCTACAAGCCTGTATTGCAGAAATGTAACGAGTGAAGATGCCTGAAAGTCATGGCAAACCAGGCTTGCAATCACAGAAGGAATTCTCAATTACCTCCCTGTTTTTACCAGCTAACTTAGGGCCTGTGGCATCTCAGTGGAATGTGCTTCTGTGGTAGTTCATTTCAAGATGAAATGAGTCAGTTGCTGAATTCTGTGCTGTGCCCAGTTTTCTGGCCTGTGCACAAGATGTACCTGGAAATTGGAATGTTAAATGCAGCTTGGTAACTGTGCAGCTGGTTTACCTTGAAGTAGCTTCTCGGAATTCAGAATTACACTGGCTGGAAAATCAATAACTTTTCATTCAGCTGATCTAATGGCCAGAATTTATCATTGCCAGACACAGTGAAGTTGAGGAAGCAGTTGCTGGGGCTGTGGGCCTGGTGAACTCCTCGAACAGCAACTGCTGTGATTGCAGAGAACATTTTTACAACTGGCAAAGATTAAAGACAGAGGAAGTCTTTAATAGTCTTTGTAATTCAGATATAAAAATCAAGCATTCTCTGTTTTGTTAATATCAAGTTAATGCGGTGGGAGGGGGGATTTGTTTGGTTTTTTTGAGACCTCACAGAATTAACTGAAGCTTTAAAATTTTCCAGGTGAAATGGTAACAAAGCAGCCCTTGATTAGAAGTATGAGGACTGTAAAAAGGGAAACCTTAAAATTAATTTCTGGCTGGGTGAGCAGGTCAAATGATCCGCAGATGGTAAGTGGATGTATTTTATACAAATAACTTGTAAGGCAGAATTGGGAAGAACTCTGGTTTGTGTTCAGCTGTTGGTCACAGGAATTTGCTTCAGGTGGTGTGTAAAATATAATAGAAGAAGTGGAATTATAAGAGGTAAGCCTGAGCAATGTTTGAGATACTTCAGTTAATTTTAGCTGAGAGTAATCTTAAAGGGAGTCAAGGAGATTTAAGATGGAGACAGAGGATGGGAACCTATTTCAGCTTCCTCAGGAAAAGTGTCACCTGTAACTAAAGGAGCAACTTGGCTACAAACTGCGCTGGAGACTTTGCTCAGCAGCTGCACTGCTATAACCTGGCTTACTCTTCCAACCAGGTAGCTGAAAACTTTGTTCCTCCGTTGTTGGATGCAGTTCTCATCGACTACCAGCGGAACGTGCCGGCCGCTCGGGAGCCCGAGGTGCTCAGTACCATGGCTATCATTGTCAACAAGCTGGGGGGACACATCACTGCTGAAATACCTCAGATCTTCGATGCTGTTTTTGAGTGCACATTAAACATGATCAACAAGGTATTTATATTTAAAACCTGGGATAAGACATCTCCCTCTGAACATCGTTGCAACACATGGGATCTTGGTTTTTCCCAGTCACAGAGCACATTAGTGGCACTTGACGAAATTTCTGCTCAAATGAGCGTACTTGTTTTATAATTGAGCTGTCTAGGTGAATGTCTTAAATTGCCTTAAACTTCTCTGGCTAGTTCCTGATTTAAGCCATTAGTAATTTTGCTGGGGCCTCGGAGTGTTGCACTTGTGGAAGCAGAAGTCAAATGTCAGTGTAACACACGTAACTGCTAAAATTGATAAATATTTAACATGTAAGAACACCACTGCTGCTCAGTCATGTCGAGTATTTCCACGCTAAGTGTGCAGTACGTACTGACTTGCTCTGTTTAGTGGAAGATGTTATGATGGAACTTAAGGAGACTTGGCTTTTTTCCCCTTTCCCTTCAAGGACTTTGAAGAATATCCTGAACATAGAACAAACTTCTTCTTGCTACTCCAAGCTGTAAATTCTCACTGCTTCCCAGCCTTCCTGGCCATTCCACCTGCACAGTTCAAACTGGTCCTGGATTCTATTATTTGGGCTTTCAAACACACGATGAGAAACGTTGCAGATACAGGTAAATGGAAGTGTTTAATACAGATGAGAGATTTTCTGGTAGAATGCTGTTCTTTTTCTTCCTTTTCTTTATTCAAACTTAGCATATTGTTCATGTGATTCTGTACTGCATTTGCACAAGGATAGAATTCCTCTGTCTCAGCTTCAAGGTGTCAGCCAGTTATCCATGGATGGGCTGAGATGTTTGGTTGTTGTTTAATTCCTGTAGCTGGAAGAGAGCATTATTACAGTTTCTACTCGCTTTCTATGGCGTGTGAGCATTGGCACTGTTCTGAAATGGCTGAACGGATGCACCAGCTCAAAATGGTGCCACAAAAAAACTGAGAAGCCACTGATCTTTGTAGCCATTTGGGATGGGGAGAAAAGATGTTGTGCAGTTGCATTTCACCAAGTAAAGTAATTAAAGTTTCCATTTAAATCTAAATATTGAAACACCTTTCCTTGTTTAATTAGCCAACACTTGTCTGGGTAGAGGTTTTGCTCATCAAGCAGTGTGATTGGCTCTATATGCTAATGATATGATAATAAGATGATAATGAAGCCAAAGGGGCGTGCCGTGTCTGGGAGGCAGTGCCCTCTAGTGCCAGCCCGGGGCAGTGCCTCACAAAGCCATCAAGTGCCACGCTGGGCATCCTGCTGCCCATCAGGATTTCTGGGGATATTCGTGTTGTTTTGGAAAAGGCCAGAATCTCCCAGCTCTTTGAATGTTGTTCTCTTGGTCACTTTTTTCGTGCCTGTTTTGCAGGACTTCAGATCCTTTATACCCTGCTACAGAACGTTGCACAGGAGGAGACCGCTGCGCAGAGTTTCTATCAGACGTATTTCTGCGATATCCTCCAGCACATCTTCTCCGTGGTCACAGACACCTCGCACACTGCAGGTGAGAACGTGCCTGCCTGTGAGACAGGTGATGGAGACCATCCCTTTGAACATCAAAATCATGGAACACGTCCTGTTCTGAATAACAACTGCGTGTGTCTGACTTTGATCCTTGCAGGCTTGACAATGCATGCGTCAATCCTTGCGTACATGTTCAACTTGGTAGAAGAGGGAAAAATAAGTACTCCTTTAAACCCTGGAAATCCAGTGAACAACCAAATGTTCATTCAGGAGTATGTGGCCAATCTCCTCAAATCTGCATTTCCTCACCTGCAAGAGTAAGTCTGGCATGATTCAGTAATGCTTCTCTGTGGGTTCTCACCTGCTGCAATTCTAACTGATGTGTTTGCTGTTAGTGCCCAGGTTAAGCTGTTCGTAACAGGACTCTTCAGTTTAAACCAGGATATTCCTGCCTTCAAGGAGCACCTAAGGGATTTCCTGGTCCAAATCAAGGTATGTTGGGTGTGCTCTCCTCAAGAAATTAAAAACAGTTTTTAGCAAGGTATTGTTGGAAAGCTTTTGGACAGTGTGGAGTCAGTGTTCGCTTGAGAAATACAAGTTATTTTGCATCTTTTTAAAATGCAGTGAGAACTCTGTCCAGTGGCTTGTGTGACTGAGTGGTGTTCATGGAACCTGTTTCACTGGGATTTAATTTCATAAATTGGACTTGAACCATCGTTGCTTGTGTTTTATGTTGTGTACACAATCCTTATGTTTTAGGACAACTGCAAAATTAAATCTAGTGGGAAATAAGTTGGTATTTAACCAGATTTTTTTCATTCTGCTTGGAATTGGGACCAATTTTGAAATTCGCTACAGCAACGCTATGCCTCGATTTTCCTAAGGATGCTGGAATTCTAAGATTTGTAGGGAATAGTTTGTTAATTAGTTTTGAGACTGCAATTGTCAGGTATTTCAGCATTGTAATGATTCTGCTTTAATGGTGATATGCTCCAGATGCTGAGTTACTGTGGCATCCCATTCTGTAACACACGGTGAACATCTTTCAATATTGCTTTATTTTAATTGTGACTCTAAGAACAGAAAACCGTGCAAGTAGCCTGTCAGGGAACAGGAAGGGAAGATGTTTCCTGTATAATTTTGGAAGCTATTACTCTGCCTAAAGCATTTGACAACAAACTAATGTTTTTATGTGAATTATCCCAGGAATTTGCAGGTGAAGACACATCAGACTTATTCTTGGAGGAAAGAGAAACAGCCCTTCGGCAGGCTCAAGAGGAGAAGCATAAACTTCAGATGTCTGTACCTGGCATCCTTAATCCACATGAAATTCCTGAGGAGATGTGCGATTAAAAACAAAAATAAAACAAGTTTTGCAGTTTTCTTTCTGTACAGCTACTTTGTTGTGATAGAAGAAAACAGCACTTGGATATTTGTTGACCAAAATGATGCCAATTTGTAAATTAAAATGTCACCTAGTGGCCCTTTTTCTTATGTGTTTTTTGTATAAGAAATTTTCTGTGAAATATCCTTCCATTGTTTAAGCTTTTGTTTGGTCATCTTTATTTAGATTTGCATGAAGTTGAAAATTAAGGCATTTTCAAAGTAATTACTTCATGCCCATTTTGTGGCTAAGGGGAAAATAGGCAAAACGTAACTTGTAAAAGACTATATTGCAAAATAATACAATTTCCTGTAAGAGTATCGATTTTTAATTCGGAGTAATTTTCTTTCTAGTCTGTCCTGCAGTCTAGGAGAAAAGGTAAAGAGTAAAGCAGATTGAATTAATTGTTAAGCAGAGGATTCTAGTGCTGCATTTGTTCTGATCAGTTAGCAGCTTTCTGGACTGAGTGGTAAGGCTATAGGCTACGTGTATTTGCAAGTTGTACGGCAAGTTTGCAGCAAGATCATGTGCATATCATCCCATTGTAAAGCAACTTCTAAAGAGTATGGGAACACAGTACAGTTAGTTATTTTTACACAGTTCTTTTGTTTTTGTGTGTGTGCTGTCGCTTTGTCGACAACAGCTTTTTGTTTTCCTCAATGAGGAGTGTTGCTCATTTGTGAGCCTTCATTAACTCGAAGTGAAATGGTTAAAATATTTATCCTGTTAGAATAGGCTGCATCTTTTTAACAACTCATAAAATAAAAAAAAAAAAACTGGCTTTTGAGATGACTTATACTAATTTACATTGTTTACCATGCTGTAGTGCTTAAAGAACACTACTTAAGAGCAAAATAAACTTGGTTTACATTTATTTTTCTTTCTTTGGCTTATTCTTTTATTGGATGAAAATGCTGTGATCATATTTAAGATTTGTATTTGAAGGCGTAGGAAAAGTTCCTTGAGGTCTAGATAACTGTTGCTTCTGGCTTGCCTCATCTCAAGGACTTTGGCTGTGCTTGAAGTTACCATGAACTAAGTTGGGTTCCATTTGGAAGTACAGTAGCTGTTCTGACTTACCTCCGTGGATAACTATTCCATACCACGTTACTATAAAATGCCAGGAATAAGGTACTCTTGCTCTTTCTCTCTCTGGACTCTTTGCGATTTATTTCAAAGAGGTATTGCACTGTATCTTGACTAAACAGTTAATAATAGTCCATGTTAATAACATGTGTAGACAAGATCTACGGTTATTTTTCTACCTAAAGTTTTGTAGTTAAATGATTTTCACAGATTTATGAAGCAGTATGAACACTAAGGTTGTGTACAGTCTTGGCTTCCCTATCTCTGTCATGTCTTGTCTCTGTTCTCTAAGTCGGTGTCAAGCTCTCCCAAAGTTTCTCTCTCCATGGATTTGGTGTCCAGGTTGTTACTTGGATGAAGCGTAGCCATTCTCAGAGAGCTGTAACAGGAGGCCAGGCAGGCACGGGGGTGTTGTGTGTCCCTTTGGGTACTGCAGTTATTAACTTAGTGCTGTGTGTTCCTTTTGAAGTAGAAGTGCATGAGTTAGCGGTGTTCCTGTAGGATGTAGCTGTGCCCAGAATGTTCCCAGGCTGAAGTGTCGGCCCCTTTGTGTCTGTGAGCATCTCTCCGTTCGTTTTGCGTGGTCGGCCCTGGCAAAGCTCAGCCGCTCCCACAGGAAGGGCCTTGGGCAGTGTCACTGTGAGCTGGCACTGCTTTGGGGAGGTTCCTCCAACCCCAGTGGCTGTGACTCTGTACAGCCTCCCAAAACTCTTAATTACTGCCAGAGTTACAACAGTCGTTTCTTACTCTTCTTAAAACTCCAAGTTCCAGCTTTTTCATGTCTTCCCATCAACGTGGAGCTTTCTGCTCCACCCTGCCAAGGCAATATTGTCTTTATTGGGCAGTTTAAAGTGCAGCAGGTGAAGTCCTGTTAAAGGACACGTCTGGAAAGGACATGAAATGGCTTGTGACCAGGCTGAGTCGCAGCATTAGAGCTGCAGATTACCGAAGGCTGTGCAGAGAAGTAAGAAAAGGTTATTAAAATGGAAATAAATCCCACAAATAGCGTGATGGCAGATCCCATCCCGTGAGTCACAGAGCTGAACACTGAATTGGTTCTGACGTGTGGTGGCATTAACTCTGCATTCAGAACAGTTCTGAACAAAAATACACACCTATGCATTTATGCACCTTCCTTCAAGGTTGAAGTTAGTCTGAGGCTCATGGTCTGGTTGTTCACTGAAGATTTGAATGTGACCTAAACTCTCAAACAACAAACCCAAAATGTATTTTCATGTTGATTTCAGAGAAGAGTTGTTTCGTTATTTTGATACCTTATGAGTTATCTAGTAACAACATTCTAATCTTAGATTTTGCTTCCCTTTTAGATCTAAAAATTTAACTGTGGTCTTGTCTTGTTCTCTTAAGATAATTGGTGCCTTTCCCTGATCTCTGCAGCTGCTATAAAAATGCAGCTTCTGTGGAGTTCTGGATACCATTAAAGATTTGACTTGTGTGTGTGCATATTTCTAGTGCAGTTATCCTGAATGTGAATAAAAAAAAAAAAAAAGACAATGTACATCTAAGAAAGTTTTAGTTCTAATGCACACTCTGTAAATCAAAATATATGGATAAAAAGCATGAACCATCGTATAAACATCTCCATAACTTGTAATTATATGTAAACCAATGTTTTGTGCATATTTCTATACAGATTTTACAAAAAAAAAAAAAGAAAAATGAAACAGTTCTGTGTACTCCAGGCACATTGATAAATACAAATATTTCAGGGTGTTTTCTGTGTTTACATGAATTGATTGTCAGCTGATGAAGAACACCCCAAGTACTTGTTTCAGGCTGCCATGATGTGTTTGCTACTGTAACTGAAGCAGATTATCTTCCAAAGCATTTTAGGTTAGTTGGGTTTGGTTTTTTTAAACTAGAATAATTTGGTGTGTGTTAATCTGATTGGTTTAAGTGAACTATTTTCCAATAAAGCTAATATTTATGCAAAAAAAGCTTTAGAAATGCTCATCTCTCTAGGAAGCTTTAAGAGTTACTGCTGAGCACTAGAAAGGCAATAAAACTTTGGCTTAAAGGGGGAAAAAAATGAGGGCAAGATGCTGAAAATGATGCATTAAAATGCAGAGAGTGCCCGAGGTGAGGAGCATGCCTTGGTGCTGTGACAAGGGGCCAGACCGTCCAGAGTCCATTTATCACTGGGTAAATGGTAATTACTGATCCCAGGCTCCCGGGGTGCTGGAAGGTGTGGCTAAACTTCTTCCTTCTCCCCCTCACTACGTTTGTCTCCAGATGTCACAGAGTCAAATTGAAATGGTGGTGATAGCTCTTTAAAAAGCATCTTGGTGCCAAAAATCAGTAAAAGAATCACCCTGTCCATCTCTGCACTTCAGTCCTTGAGACTGAATTAATTTTTAGGCTTTCAGCTTCAGGACATCCTCGCTTCATTGTCCAAGGCTGTCCTTGTCAGCAGGGTTCCCTTGGGAAAAGGCTTGGCCATTCCTGTTCAGGGAATCATTTTTCAGGTCATCATCCCATGTACCATGCACCTCAACTACCTAAAAGTCCCAGATTTCACACCTACAAACCTGTGAGCACTTTTTTTGTGCTCTAAGTGTGTACAGGGAAAGATGGGATTGAAGAGGAATATTTTGGAGGTTAAGATTATGGAAGAAAACAAGACATGCAGATTTTCACTTTTATTTACTCCCTGTAAGTTAAAAGTCACACAGCACTTTTTCCTGGGTGATCCCTTGGGTAGTCTCTTCCCAGTCTCACCTATGCAGGGGCCTGTTTTTTGGTTGTGAACACCCTTTAAATCTTAAATCCTTCTAAGTAGTCTCAGCTTTTCCTGAGTCTTGAAGTCTGCAGTCTTTCCTGGATCTTGTGATTTCAGCAAAGATTATCAGGAAGAATGGGCCAATTTAACAACTGGAGTGGGGAGGGGAGTTAAAATTTTCCCTCAGTGTACATATGCTGGAGAGCAAGCTCCAGCCCACTTCCTACCCCACTGGTATTTGTGGCCCCAATATGGCCAAATTTTGAGTATTCTCTACTATTTGGGGTAAATCAAGTTGCATTTGTCTTCTCAGGGTGCTGTAACACCAAAGTCTAGTTAGACATGAACCCTGTTTAAAATGCTACAAAAGCAATGAAAGTCAAGTGCTGAAGCTTCAAAGTGGGTAAACTTAAACTGATTGTGTTGCACGTGGCTTCCAGCAGCACTCCAGACACAAGCTCACAGATTTAACTGGACTCCAGTACTAGCTCAGTGTTGGGACATGACTTTTGGAAAGTGTGTACGTTCTTACTCTTAATCCACCCCCAAACTCGGATTAAGAATTTCAGTTTTGCCCAAGTGTTGCATTTATCTAAGTTACTGCTCTAGAAGAACTGTGCTGGCACTTTACCAGAGCAAATATTTCCAGATGAGGAGCACTGCAGCCAGGGAAGGGAAGAGGCCTCCTGGGGATAAAACAACCTTGCTTGGGATGGCACACAGAGAGAATAAAGGTTAAGAGGGAAAACAAAGCATGGAAGAGCAGGAGGCAGATGATCTCTGTAACCAGGCCACTTACAGCTGTTGTCTTCAGCTTGGAAACTAACATTTAATTTAAAAGAATTCAATTTAGTCTAGAATTAAAAAAAAAATAAGAAGAACGTGTGCAGTAAAAGGAATTAGGCTTTCAATATTCCGTTCTGCTCAAAAGCAGGAGTGACTCAAGGTCACCCATGCTTTTCTGCTGTATTCCTTGATCTTGGCATGTGACACCACGCTCCACAAGGTCCCTTCTGCTGACTCCGGTGTTTACATGGTGCTGCACTCACATCAGACAGCTGATTTGTCAAGAAAACAATCTTTGAAGATGTTCTGGCAGTTCATTTTGAGTCTGTTATAAAGTTACTGCAGGGCCTGAATAAGGAAGAAAGAGCAGACAGAAAAGTGCAAATTCAAATCAAATGATGCAGATTGTAGCATGAGGTGTTCTACAATAACTGAAATAATCACAAGGTAAGGCAGCACAACATCAAGGTAAAACTAACATGTAAATGCACAACATAAAAGCCTCTGATCTACCTTTTGAGGGACCTCAAGCTTTGAAATCGGTGCTATAGAAGAGAAAGGTGGTCACTACATTTATTCAGGCAGGAACACAACATAATTGCAATATTCAGGACTCCTTTTATTCTTCCAGTATGAGTTCTCAGGCTAGCTGGAAGAGATGAAACAAGCAAAAAAGGCTTTACAGGGTCCAGTACCTTAGTTATTTTAATAACTAAACCAGTTAGGTATTAAATAGTAATTATTATGGAGGTTTAGTGACGTAACTAGTTAGTTTAATAGCTAACTAGCTTGTGGTGGTCAGATTTCTATCAATAGAAAATACATAATGTAGAAAAGACACTGTCAGGAATTAAAACATCTATGAATGAAATCTAAGGAGAAAGATGAGTAAAAAGTTTCGGGGAAGTTTCTGTGTGTTTCCTTACAGTCTTCATCCTCTCTCTTGCATTACTACCCTTCGTTATTCTCAGAAATCATTGAAATACACTTGCATTAACATGTTATGTGAATTAAAGTGACAGACAAGGAATCTATGTCTCCTATAGACTCTCGAGTTAATTTTCTGTATTAGTTTAAATTAGTAAAAAGGAAATTTCAGCAAGGAGTATTTATCAATAGCTATCTTCATTGATAAACCTAACTTGGAAAGTATTTCAAAACCAAGCAGTGACAAGAACTCTGGGTGAAACATCATTCTAGTATATTCCTGACTTGCACTGTAGTTGTTCCCTACCTGTTATTTACAGTAAATTGTCTCTTCTTTTTAAACAGCAGTGGAATTTTTTGTCTTACTTTAACAAAGTGATGCCTCGAGGATTGTTTGGAGGTGAGCATTCTGTGCCCTGGAGTGGGAGGTTACACACAACCACCACGGTGTTATCAGCCTAGATAAATATGCACATGGAATTTTAAAAACCCAGAACTGCATCTCCACAATGCCATCAGATTTATTTCAAGTGGAAGAAATATGAGACAGCCGCTAAAGAATTCAAAACAACTTTTTTTCCCCCCCTCATTTGGTGATTCTATTTTACTTTCTACTAAACTATATTACATCTGCATTGCGGCTATTAATAGATTTGGGTTTTTAATCCTATGTACAGGTCGGTAAAGTCGAAGCGTTCAGAGTAACACACGGACTCACCACTGGGTGGTACTACAGAAATAAAAAATAGCGCTTAATACTCGGGAAGTGCTTACTTTGGGGAGAAAAACCAGCCAAGCTCTATCATGTGATCCATATTCCAGTTACATGTACCTGGGAGAGGGAGCAGGATCGAGGGATGGCAAAAAAAGAGTTGCGCTTTTTTTTAAAATGGAAAACAGATGTTTGCCTGAAAATTTTTCATCAACGGGTTTGAAACCTCGTTCAAAACGTACCCAAGACAGAGTAAACTAGCCGGTAGTTGTAACAGCATAAATTATGTATCCTCAATTAAAGTTTTTCGTTTATTTTGACCGCGTCTTTTATTTAGAAAAGGCTATTTCCAGCCAGTCACAGATGCCATTGCTCATTGTACAGAGTAAGTCACGGTCCAAAAAGGGGGGCAAAAAAAACCAGGGCGGAAAACTATGAGGTAAAAATAAACTAATTATTAGCAGAAAAAGCTACCGTAGCCCTCCAAATGCCCATTTTCGGGGTCCGGATCGGCGGCGCCCACAGGTGCCCCCGCTCCCCTCAGCCGCGCTGGGCGGGAAGGAGATGGCGGCGGCTCTTCCGTCCCGTGCCCCGACGGCGGAAAACGCCAATAAACCAACCAAAAGACCTGGAAACCCGCCTGGAAGCCAGGAGCTTCCTCGCTACGGAGCTCGGCTTAGCGTGCTAAGCGCTCCCTTCAGGCGGGAGGTCCCCGAGGCAGCCCGGCGAGCGCGGCGGGAGCGCGGCTCCAGACACCGAGGGAACGGGAGGGCAGCAGAAGCCGCTCCCACGTCGCTGTCACAGCGGCGGCGTGCGCGCGTTCCTGGCGGAGATTCCCGGCCGCGGGAGGCGGGAAGAGGGCAGGGAGAAGGGGAGAGGGCAGGGAGAGGCGCTTCCCGCCCTTCCCCGGGCGCGCGCCCAACCGCCGCCGCCGCCATTTTACCCTCCCGNCGGCCCCCATCAATCATCAATCAGCAGCACCGAGCGGATCAATCAATGGTCGGGAGGAGGCGGCGGCGGCGGCTGCTGCTGTTAATGAACAATGTGTGAGAGCTGCGCCGAGCTGCTGGAGGTGTTAAATGAGAGTAAGTGCGGCCGCCCTCCCCCGCTTCCCTCCCCCCGGGCCGGGACCCCGCGGACCCTCCTCTGCACCGGGTTACAGCCCCGCTTCGCCTCCTTCCTCGCCTCTCCCCGCCCGCCTCGGGCCTCCCGGGCGCGGGGTTCCCTCTCTCCCCGGCCATGGAGGAGCTCCCTCCATGCCCTGCTCGGCGCTTCCTTCCCCCTTCCTTCCCCGCGGCCTGGGGCGGGCCCGCCGCCGCCGTGTCCCCGCTCCATCCCCCCTTTCCCTCGGGATCCGCATCCCCGGCAGCCGCGGCGAGGCCTGGCCGGGCTGAGGAGCTGCCCGGGAGCCGCTCCGGGGGCAGCCGGGCCTGGGCTGGGTCCCTTTTAACCAGTAGCAGCAGCAAAGGCGGCTCGAAGTGATCCTGCCTTCCCCTCCCTGTGCCTGGCCTCGGTACGCGGTGCAGGTGCTTTTCGGGCACCGATTCTCCCGAAGCTGTGAGGGAAGCGGCGCCTGGAGGAGCCTGGCTCGGCTTGACGAGGTTGGGAAGGTGCTCCCGGGTGTTTGGCTTCGGGGGTGGTCTCTGGCTCCCTCCCGAAGTTTCCTCTTCACGAGTGTTACCGGCAGGGTCGGAGGGGTGATACAGCAGGTGTTCCCCCCGCTGCCGCTGGAATCAGGAGCGTTTAGGGCACGAAATTCCCTGTAGGCCTCGTGTATCCCTTGGAACCTGCGCTCCGTGGCAGCCGAGGTACCTTCCCAGCTTCTCAGGAGCTCTGCCTCACGAACAAAGACCAAAAATCCACCATTTGTACGGATGCTGAAGAATTGAAACAACTTACCAGCTGAAGTTTGTGATTAGAGGGAAGTTCAACTGTCTCGGATCTTAAACATGGCATTTTCCCTGGATCTGCACATCCTGTTCCAGCAGAGTGGAGCACAGAATGCTGCCTAGGACAGGGTTTGGGTAGAGTTGTCTTCACTCTCCTGAGGCCCACTTCCATGTGCAGTTTGTTCTTCCCTAGTATCCTACAGTAGTTGAATGTTGGCCTCTTCCTTGCTGGGGAAATAGGGTATTCAGTGATGGCTAGCTTTGAGAAGTAAAAATGTAGGTGTAAAAGTAACTTTTAGGAGAGTTCTGAGGCTGGAATGAATCAGATTATGTTGATACTACACACCAATGGTTATTTAAATGCAGTAGGTTCAAAATAAGACTGAATTATCAGTGGTATATGATGGTAGCTTCTTGTTGGAAGAGAAAACTTCACTTGCTTTGGATGGATTGATAAGCAATCATTGCTTAAACTTGATTGGGATTGGTATGATCAAGTAGAAAAAAGTTGTAACATTAGATTTGATATTTCAAGGAATCCCTGAAATTCCAGTATGAATTTATTTTTACAGGTATTTTAATGTAATTTGGATTGATGTAGATGGATAAAGCAATGTCTTCAATCACTTTAACAATTCTTTTCNCGAGAGGGAAAAGGGAGGAGGAGGGACTCGGCCACCTTCGCCTCCTCCTGCCTGGTCGGAAACTGCCGAGCGGCGCCCGAGCGCCCTGTCCCCCCCTTCGCTCCCGTCCCCTCCTCCTCCTCCTTCCCCCTCAGCAAAATGGCGGCGCGTGGAGTCCCTG
>VZRS01013279.1:169175-357108 GCA_013398055.1 Ifrita kowaldi | reverse complement strand
TTAAACATGGCATTTTCCCTGGATCTGCACATCCTGTTCCAGCAGAGTGGAGCACAGAATGCTGCCTAGGACAGGGTTTGGGTAGAGTTGTCTTCACTCTCCTGAGGCCCACTTCCATGTGCAGTTTGTTCTTCCCTAGTATCCTACAGTAGTTGAATGTTGGCCTCTTCCTTGCTGGGGAAATAGGGTATTCAGTGATGGCTAGCTTTGAGAAGTAAAAATGTAGGTGTAAAAGTAACTTTTAGGAGAGTTCTGAGGCTGGAATGAATCAGATTATGTTGATACTACACAGCAATGGTTATTTAAATGCAGTAGGTTCAAAATAAGACTGAATTATCAGTGGTATATGATGGTAGCTTCTTGTTGGAAGAGAAAACTTCACTTGCTTTGGATGGATTGATAAGCAATCATTGCTTAAACTTGATTGGGATTGGTATGATCAAGTAGAAAAAAGTTGTAACATTAGATTTGATATTTCAAGGAATCCCTGAAATTCCAGTATGAATTTATTTTTACAGGTATTTTAATGTAATTTGGATTGATGTAGATGGATAAAGCAATGTCTTCAATCACTTTAACAATTCTTTTCTAGTAGAGATATATATATATATAACTAGGGTATGGATAATTTAATGGTTCTGCATTATATAAGATATACCTGTGCTATTAAGTAGAAGGAAATATGTCTTTAAAAGTCAAAATTTATTAGGAAAATTCTGAAGTACTACTGCTATGTAGTTAATTTCCAAAAATGCTGCTTAAGTAACATGAGGTTTGGCCTTCCTTTCAGAGAAAGAAGCACACTGTAAATCACCAGAACTATTTGGTGTGTGTGTTTGGATACAAAGACATGTGATGGTGCTCCCTTCTCACTGGGTGAGACTGAGTTGTGAGGGAGGGGTGGTTTCTTTTATAACTTCCAGCTGAGTTATTTGTGTTCCTGAAGTAATAATGAAAGGTACATAATACAAAAATGATGTCAAGCCTTGGTTTTTAAAACACTGCAGCAGAAATGAAAAGTGGTAGTAAAGAATGAGGTCATGCCCGAAATGTGTGAGCCACAGGCTGCCAGCAGTTTCCTTTGCTGCCCACGGAGCATTTGGGATCAGCTCTGCACTGGAACTACCCAAGCAGGGTTTTCAGAGAGGTCCAGGAAACAGCATCTCCTTGCTTTACAATTTTCTTGCTAAACCAAACATTTTTACGGGGCCACACAGTGGCCTTTGTCTTAATTTGCTTTAATGTTTACAGAATGTAATTTGGTATCAGTTGCATGACAGGTGACTTGGAAAGGGAATTGACAGCAGCTCTCATCGTGGTGTTTGGGAAGGAACACGTGGGAAGCTCCTGTTTTCTTCCTAAGAGGTTACCATCTGATGGGTGACAGAAGGGTGAAGCTGAACAGCTCTGCCAACAACCAGCCATATTTTTATCAGAAGCATATTAGTTCCACTGTAAACTGCTACAGTATTAACCCACACCCCGTAACAGTGTGCAGAGCTGGGGTTTTGTCCAGCAGCAGTGACCTTTGTGTAGGCCCAGGGTTATGTCCTGGGAAAACTCCAGGTCCTCAGGCCTGGTTTTGTCACAGGTCCTGGCTCTGTGGCACTCAGGGGCTGCCTGAGGTGCTGAACTGGAAACCTGTAGATTGATAAGCTTATTTTTTTGGCCAAAGGTGTGCAAGTATGTATGTATATATTTAACATACATTGCTGTGCTTAAGCTTGAGAAGCAGGCAATATTCTGTGGGCAGAATCAGCAGTGTTGGTTCTTTTGGTATATATTTCTTTTTCTTCTCTTGCAGCATCTTGATTTCCAGCATTTGATCTACATGTTAAACCCAGTAAATTCCCTGATCTTGAAGTTATTTCCTGAGAAGAAGTAGTAATTTCAAGTTATGATTTGATCCAGGAACTCAGTAAAATGCAAATTCCCCTATGAAATGCCCAGACTTTAGAGGAGTTTTTGCACTGTAAGACAATCTGTTCAATCACAGCAAACAGTCTTAATTTCTCACTGTAGGTTTCTTAGCATCATTTACATTATCCCAGGCAGGGTTTAATAGGAGTAAAGTCTATAAGGATTCTGATTTTTCTTTAATTAATCTTCCACAATATAAACATTTTTAGTAGCCTTTATTAGAAGAAAAAAAGGGGAGACACAATGAGCTGCTTTTTAAGATAAGGTCACTTATTTACTAAAGGCTTAAGAATAGATTCTCATGGCATTAATTATAGGGGCTCATTTAAATGTGCACAAATTTTACAGGAAAAGTGCATTGAGGACATTCTGTGCTTTTATGTTAATTTACAGCACTCTGTGTCCCAAGATGAACCCTGATATACTTTGCATTCCTTGGTTTCTTTGGATGCCAGGTCTTGTCAGTCTAGGAGGGTTTATATTGAGTTTCATTTGTTCTTGAGTAATATTTACATTTCTGTGCTGTCCAGAGGCCCTGATCAGGACAGCTCTGTTTTGCTAGGCACTGCACGGATACCCAGATAATCTTAACCCTAAAGTGAGCCAGAAAATACAGAAATGGAACATCAGAGGTGGGTTTTGCTGTCTCAGGTCTCTTACAGGAGTTCCGCAGGTTGCTGTGTCCCACCTGGAGCCATGGGCATAGTTTGAGCTGCCTGTAGGTTGATGCCATCCCTGTGGAGGCTTCTCTCCCAAGTCCTGAGGATGTGGTGCTGTGTGCTGAGTGTTTGTTGAGTGCAAGACTGTCCTTGTGTGCCTGGGAGTGCCTCTTCTTAGCTGAAAGTGCCAGTCTGGTTCTCAGACCAGTCCTGAGTCAGCGTCCGCACAGTCCTGGCCATGGCGTGTCCCAGAGAGCCCAGCTCAGCTTGGTTGCCTGTGAGGCTTCCCTTTGGGACTGTAGCTGATCTTGATGTGTGTTGACTTAAAACCCTGTAGATGATTTTGGTTTAGGTTTGGTTTGTTCTTCTTGTTTGGTTTGGGTTTTATAAAAGTAAGAAACAAAGATTACAGCATGGAAAAATAGGTTTTATTATGTAGTGGCAGCCGTGGTTTTAGGTTACCTTGGTAGGCCTCGGTTATTCCCAGTTCTTGGTTTCTGGGAACAAAGTTTGTTTTCTTCCCAGCATTCTGCTTCACTTTTTTCAATTACTGCCTTTTTTCAATTACTACCTCTTTAGCCCATTTTTTTTCCCAGTCATCTCTAAAAGCTTATAAAATCAGTTCACACTGATGATTAGAGCCTTCTAGATGTTTTTCTACTACACCAGCTTGCAGGCTATTTTTCACCTTATGTTTTCCCTTTAGTAAACCAGAAAAATAAAAAACCCCAAGGACTAACCCAAAACAACCCACCCCCTCCAGCTTACTGAAGCATAGGAGATGAATGTGGACTCACACTGTTGTTTTCTGTCTGTTATCACTGTCAGCTGGCCTGCAGAACTGCTCCCAGAATGATCAGGTCCATAAAACACTTGAGGTACTGGAGTGCTTTACTGTTTGTGTAGTTTCAGGATAGTCCTGTATTTGGATGCTGGAGATTCTTGGCTTGACTCCTTGTCATGTTGTTCTGGCACGTATGAGGTACAAAGAGTAGTCTTGGAGGTTGGGTGAGGGTATGTTTACCTTGAGGTAGGTGAGAAATTGTGTTCCAAAACATTGCAGCACTCAGTTTGCTCTTTGGGATCTGGAGAGGATCAATATTTTATGCTGTGAGAACTCGGATATTGAGGATGTGTTATAAAATTATTACGAATATTGCATCATTAACATCACTGGTCTCCAAGAGCTGCTCTCACTTGTTCAGTTACCTGTAAACTTCAGGATTGATTATTTGATTACCTGTAGTGTTTTGTGCAGATCTAAAGTTTCGTTTGGCTGTTTGGTGATTCCTCTTGTGCAAAACTGTAAAAGTTGTCTCTGTTGCATGGCTTTTTTCCTTCTTTTTTTTTTCTGCGTTTTTTAAAAGATTCATCTTTTCCCCCCCCTTAAATGATATTTCCATGTTCAGAACCTCTGCAGAGATGCTATGGAGGATTTATTGGGATAACTGCCCAACCTTATAGATCTTTGCTGTCTCCTGTTGAATAAAAGAAAATAACTTGTTTATAATACTGAAATTCTGTAATTTTTTCTTGTTTACTTTTGGCTTTGACCCTTTTTAAGGCAATGAGCAGCCAGGCTTAAAGGAAAATGAAAAGAACCTTTTCTTTATAGCAGTATTGCCAAATTGCAGTTATGGACTGTGCTGAAGTGCTACTCCAAATGAACTGGAGTAAACAGAGGGAAAAAATGGAAGGAGGAACTTGTATCCTTGATAATTGTGAACTTTGTAAAGTGAAAGGGAAGGTGACACTAAGACAAAGTTGTTTTGTTTGTAATTGTAAAGCAATTGAAGGAAAAACTCTGTGACTTTCGTAGCTAAAAGGCTTCTATTTTTGGAAAGATATTTCAGCTTTTGTTCTGTACAATTATTTTGGTTCATGTTTTTTGATGTGATCAGAAACGATTTTGTCCTGAGACTTTTCCTGTTCAGGCTGCTGCAAACTGGTTCCTTCTCATTGCTCAAGCCACTTGGTCAGTGATGCTGAAGATGAGTTACGTAAATCCCATTCTGCTGAGTTTTGTTGTGAGTTACAGACCACTGACGTGTATTTACTGAGATGCTTCTTCTGTATATAGGGAAATCTTCTGTTGGATAAGTATTTGGGACAATATCCTTAAAGCCACGAGGCTCTACCACTGTAGAGTGGATTAGTTAGTGGATAACTTCAAGGAAAATGAACAAAGCAAGAAAGGAAAAGAAAAGCATCCCTTGTTTCATGTTCAAAAGATACTTTATCAGTGTAGAGCTTGATGTCATCGTGTTTCCCATGTAGGAAATCTTCCTGTGTGGTTATTCTTTTGATGTGTTTGGTGCCATATTGCTTTCTCTCCACAAGGGCAGTTTTCGAGTCACCCAAGTCCCAAGCAATTCCAAGACAATGTGCTTTAGGCTACCCGGGATGTTGGTGGTGTCAGTTCTTCTACCAGAGCAGCCCTTGGAGCTGTCCGTGGATGCAGAGGTGGTGCAGAGTGTAGTGGGGCACTGCGGATGCTCGGGCTCTGTGTCACTCTGGGGTTCAGGGGGCAGGATCATGGAGAGCAGGCCTGACTCCATTTCCCTCTGCCTGCCTTGGAGGTGATGCCTTGGTTTTGGATGATTGATGGTTTTGTCTGCCATGGAGGCACTTCAGGGCGTTATGAGCCTCGCCCATTCTTTTAATTCATAGAATTCCTTTTTGCTTCTTTTTCTTCCGTGTTAAACAGTAAAATTGCTGATACAGACTTTCTGTGTTACAGGTTTTGATTCCTTGCTGCTTGATTTCTCCATGTCACTGCAGTTTGCTTCCATCTTCCTGTGTTCAACTAACACTGAGTCAGAAAAGCAAATCCTGGAATCATGTTCTGTGTCCAAGTGATGAGCAGGCTGTGATTTGGTATTTAAGTGATTGGGAAGGAAGAGCAGTGTTTACTTCTTGATTCCTTTTATTTGATCTGTTTTCTTCTTTGAGTTCTTTTCAGGTAGCTAATAGGGATTTCTGCAGCCCAGGCTACACCTTTGTAGTTGTCTGGATGCTGGGACGATGTGAAAAAGATTCTTACCATCCTCAGGAGCAAGTGGTTGTGCTGATTACTTAGTGCTGCTCATAGTAACAGCATGCTGCAATTAAACAGAGTTGTGGGCATTTTATTTCCATTGTTTAAGCTTATACTGAGGTGATTTCTTCTTTCATTTTGTGCAGCAAATTGGCAGTTTCTTGAAAATGTGAAGAGGTGAGAAGCCATTCTTTCCACTTTGTTCCTTTCCTTGTATGGGAATTGATTTGCAATCCTAATGCTAAACATGGACATGCAACTGTGAGGATTTCTATGGTGTTCTTAACACTTAGTAAAAATATCCAGCTTGTTTGTAGATTTGCAAAGCTTTATTTCTGGAATTTTTCGTATCCAGCACGTCTGGACAGTGAGCTTCTCAAGGGAACTCTGGTGCAAGTGCATTGCAGGTCTCTGCATTTGTATAGAACTGCTCGTGAGATTTAGTGTTGGAACAACTGGTGGAAGAAGTTGAAACTTGTCAGAAAAAATCCTTGTGGAAAATGCACTTTTGGGAGTTGACCTTTATTCAGCTAATTTGTAGAAGGGCTGTAAATAAGGCTTGAGAAATCCGTGACAATTGAGACTTGGTTTCTAGATCAGCATCCCTGCAGACCATTGGTTCCCATCAAGGAGTTGAGTGGCAAAACTTCTTTTGCCTTTTTCCACACTTTCCACACATTGAAGAAGCCTTCAATTCATTGCACTGACTTCCACGTGAGAGTTTTTAATCTATGTAATTGTGTATACAAACAGGGGATATATGCTTTATGCTGTCGTTCAACAGTCAGTCTTTATCTTTCTGCTGTGCTTCTCAGGTCATTTGGGGGGGCTTTGATAAATTTTAGCAAGAGTTTAATTTCATCTTTGGAAAGTGTTCAGTTGCCTATTTATTATTCTGTGACACGTAATTATTAAATTATTCATAATTTAGGTTTTAATACAAGCTCCATGGTTTTCACCAGCAGTGAAATTACTTTTAAGTGGGTGTGAACTGAAAAACAGTGTCATTTTCTGCCAGTAGTTTCTGTTCTTTGCAAATCTCTTCATCAGATTTCATTCTGAACTCTGTGGACATCAACAAAACTGACAATGCTTTCACTTCTGTGCTCTATCTGCTTGCAGAAGCTGAGAACAGTGCTGGAAATGGACAGTGGCATGTTTGGGAGGGCAGCTCCAGGAAAGCTGTAGAGAGGCCAGAATATCAATATCTGCTGAGGAATTTGGGAAATGGGCTGTCTGTGAAAGGTTTGTGTAGCACAGCTTACCCACCCTTGTCTGGCACCTGTGTTCTGGACAGGAGGTGCGTGGTGGGATTACACTCTGGGCTCACAGTCAACAGTTGATACAAGATACTGAAAACTTTATTTTTCCTTCTTGGAACTGTTATGGGATAACACTGGGGAGTGTGAGCTCAAAAGTTTGATAAAAGTAAGTTCTCCTGCTTAGTTGAAGGACAGTTGGTGCAGTAAATCCTTGTCTGTATTGGCTGGTCTCTGACTTCTTTCACAGTTAACAACAAACTGTTGCTGTTTTACTTACTTTTTTCCTCAAGACTACTTTTTTTTCCTTAATATTCGACAAGAAACTTGAATACCAGAGTATTTTAAGTCATAGGTGTCAGTACTTGATCTGCTGATGTAGTAGTTAGAGTAGATGCAGTCTGATCAAGCTGATCAGAAATTGAAATCAGTTTCCGTCAGCGTCTTGGACACTTGGTGGGTCTGAACAACAGTGCCAGTTTGAGCCTTTCCAGAGTGACTTGGATTTGAACTCTCTGTAGCCATAGCTACAGATACTGTCCCATGTGTACTTGCTGATATGAGACCTGTAAAAACATTTGTTTATATCAAAATAGCATCTGTAAATACATTTTCTGGTTGTGGGGGATGCTTGTCATGAAACTTCACTGCTGTCTTGGATGTACTTGTATAGACCCCATGCACTGCCTTCAGCCATCTCTTATTTCTCTTATTTCTTTCAGTCCATCAGCTTTTAAAAATTGTATGTTTTAGCCAATAAATTACCTAATACACCATGTGTTTGAGAGATTTACTGAAAACAGATTATCAGTCACAAAGGAAAGCAAAATTTGAGTGTACATCTGAAAGTTGAGAGAGACTGTGACTTTATTGCTTGCCTATCCTTCCTCAGGATTTTGTTGTCCTTTCTGAATGAGTGTTGCTTGCACCTGTGCTGATGGAAACAAACAAAGGCTTGGCGTTCAAATGCTGAGCAAGCTCTTCCTGGGCTTTCAGTGAACTGCCTGAAGCTCCATTGAGGATAATGACCCATTGCCCATTTACCTCTCATCTCCTTGTTTAAGCAGGCTTAAATATACTTTGTAAGAAATGAATTAATCATATTTGCCTCTCACAGATTTTGTCCCTGAAACCTGGAGCACAGTCATTACATGCTTTTGTTGCAAATCTACTGGTAATCTGTTGCTTCTTATGGGCCAGGGTGGCTCAGTCGTGGGCCTTTTCTTTCTGGTTGTGGGGGAAAGCTGCTGTTGTTGTCTGAAACTGATTCACAGTGTGCCAAGTAGTACAGCTGAACTAATTTGCAAAGTTCTCTCTTGAAAATAGAATGCTTCCTGGAGTAGGTATTTTAATTTTTGCATTCCTTGCTACTTCTAATTAAGACTAGTAGAAAACCTCTTTAGTTTTTGGAACCTTGTTCATGCAATTAAATCTTTGTTCTCCTTATGAAGTAGTTTGATAGACTGAGTTCTGTGTCTTCACCTTAAAGGAGTATTTTAAAAGAAGTTCAGAGCTGGAGTATTAGAGAAAAATTATTCGAATGCAGAGTCATTCAAGTACTGATACATTATGTTATTGAAAGGAAAGAATGCAAGTACTCTCTTGTAAACTGAAAGTAAGCAATCCTTTATCTGAGCAGTAGTTTTGGCAGTGGCAGTGTCAATCCTAGCTTTGAAATTTACCTTGGGATAATTAGTGATACGCTAGGAAATGCTGGAATTATGCAGTGCTTGTCCAATCCTGCATTGATTCCTTAAGAAACTTGCCGTGGCTGTTGTCAAAATATTATGATGGGCAGCCTGACTTTTCACATCTAGTATGTGTTTTGGTGATGTCAGGCAGACTTGATTGTGGAAATACTGCCTAAATTGAGATGGGTTTTTTTGGTTTGTTTTGTTGGGTTTTTTCTTAATTAAAAAAGGAGCTATGGCAACTTCAATATAAAGAAAAAAACACGGTCGTCCCAGAATTGTAACATCTTGTCTTGTAGTCAAAGACAATTCACAGTACTGAGTTAAAATAGGACTCTGAAATAAGACTACTACTTTTTTTTTTTTTGTTGTTGTTAAACTCCAGTGAGTGGCACAGATGCTTTGAAATTGCTTTGTGGTGTTTCTTTCCTTAGTAATATGTAACTTGCCTTTCCCTGGAGAGGGAGGACTGCAATATCTTGGCTGCTGAGAATCCCAAGATAACAGAAGCATTAGGAGGTGCAGCGCAGAGATCCCACAAATCCTTTCATAGACTCCTTCTGTCTGACATGACTGACATGGAACCGGTGCTGATGAACGCTGCTGGACTCAGGCTCAGCCCTGCTGTACTGCCAGGCTTCCATGGTAGTGCAGCAGCCTGGACATCCCACTGGCCAGGAGCAGCTTTGTGCATTCCTGCTGGGCCCGGGGAGCCCTCTCAGAAGCTGAGGGTATGAAAAGGACAATGTGGAGATTCCTGGAGACTCTTCTTGGGCCAGCAGAGCCACAGCAAGATGCAGTTTGGCCCAGTTTATTCCATTCCCAGCCAGATACTCCACAAGCTGGTCTTACCCCATTTCCTGCTGGTGTTTGATCAGAAAGGCCATGTGTGCATTACACAGTGTTTCAGTGATGGGAACACATTCTGCTCCTTGAACCTTTGGTGGGGGTCTCCTGCTTCTCTGTATCCGTGCCACTCTGTGCTGCATGGCGTACTGCTTGTTCCTCAGTCATTGGCATAACCTAACCTGAATTATGTATTTCACATTCCCGTCTTATCCAGGCCAGATTTCCACTGTTAGGCATCCCTGGATTCAGTGAACTTGGAGCTGTGGCTCACTGAGTGGGAGCAGTGTGAGTTTACATGGTGTAGCAACTTAGGCTTGGCTTTGTGTGGAAGGTGCGGTGCTGCTGCTGGACCTGGCCTGGCTGGTGCTGCAGCACAGCTGTTTTACACTTGAGATGCTGTATCTAAGAGTTTATTTAGATTGGAGTTCACTGGGGTAGTTCTGGGTAGACCCAGCTCCAGTGTGCTGAGTAAATCTGGGTATCGTCTGATAATTAGCATTTAACTGCATTTAAAACAATGTGGAACTGTTCCTGGAAGCAGTGGCTGTGGCAAGTTCTCTTTGGGAAGGTGAAAGTCGTAAGATGCTTTTAAGGACAGCTGTTGTCTTAGGTAGGCTTCTGCAGCCATTGTAAAGGAGGCATTTTATCCCAAAGCAAATGTGGCCTAGCATGATGAAAACTTTAGGGTTGCATCACTCCTGCAGGGTGCCAATTCCTAAATTTCGTACAGCTGCCCAGGGCCAGCTGCTGCTGTTTTGCTCCAGACTGCATTAGCTTATTATGATTAAAGGAGAACAGATGTGTTTGCTGGAGAAGATAAGGGAGGTGGGATGGGAAGGGAAATGTAGAGATTGAAAGAGAGAACTTGTTGGTGTTTGCAGAGAAACAGGAGATAAAGGTAGTGGTTACCTCAGGTCAGCTGATTTCCCTGTTCTGGTGAAATTTTATCTTAGAAATGCTGTGTGGTTGATGAACATACCAAGGCTTGTTCTGCTCTTTGTGCAACTGTGCTGTGCACTGGACTACTGAATTAGAACTCCTCAGGTGCTTCTGATCTCATGGTGGCTGTGAGGAATTACTCAGGTGCTGAATAACCAGCAGATGATGTTGGGGACACTAGCTGTGACTGCTTTTCCTTATTCTTTTGAGTAGCTCCTGTATTTCCATTCCTAAGGACACGGCATTGTTTAGACTTGCAAACCTTTGTCAGATTTGTTGAAATTGCCTTTGTTGAAAAGTTTGTCTTAGACACAAGCACAGTTTGTTTTTTCTAAGGAACTGAGATTCTTAAAGTTGCTAATTCCTGTCCTTAAGCCATTATGTTGTCTTCACGATATTTGTGTTTTAATATTTGTATACTTCATAGTCAAAAACTTGAAGGAAAGCAATCTATTTACCGAGCTGTAATATTTATAAATACAAGAAGTTTAGAGTTTGATGGAGACTTGAAATGAATTGAGGTGTGTTGTGGGCGGGAGGTGGGTGTAGTTATCTGTAATGCTGTGCTCTGGTGGTGTGATGAGTATCATCAAGGTAGCATTAAAGGCACTCAAGCACCCTAACCAGGCCCTTATAGAATTTTATTGCTGTAGTGTTTGGGGTTACAGATCTGATTGTTCCTGGCATTTGAACAGTGTTTCTAATACCAAAGAATTAACTTTTTGTATTTTCTGGTACATTCTGCAGTTGTGTTTCTCTTTGATTGTGTGTATCTAGTCAGTATTCTGGGATGCTTTTGTGTTATGGAGACAGAGGTAGAAAGAAGACTTTTTTCCTCACTGAAAAGTTGTAGGGAAGTCTGGACAGTTAAACTCTGGTCACTGAACTTCAAGCTGATGCTGTCCTATTAAATACTTGTCAAGGATGGCTCCATAAAGGTTGGGAAGAACTGGTGAATCAATCTAAGGCAGTCATGAATTCTTTATAATAAAAAAAGTAATTCTAATAGGTGAAAGTAGGAAGGGAATGGGAGATGCTGAACTCTGTGGCTATCATCTTACATGCTGTTGATCCTAAGCAAAAAGAAACCCCCTACTAATCACTGGAAACATCTCAATACATTGAAAAAAATATGCTGGTTCTCTGTGCGAACAATGGTACTCACACAAAAAGTTTTACATTTTTATATATATACACACGTATATATTTCTGTCAAGATTAGTGTTATTGCTCCTAATGCTGTTTTGTTTAGTGTATGGCTCATTTCCTCTGTTTATTCTGTATCAGTGAACAATTTCTGAGAATAATGTTCATTCTGCAAGTGATCTGGTCTTTCCCATGAGAAGCTGATATCAGATGAGGCTTGGGGGAGGAGGGGAGAGGAACACAATCCATATGCAGCTGGACCTTGTTACAGTTTGCAATATGGAGAAATTAGAGTTAAAGATTTTAAAGAGTTTTGTATTATTTACTTTTGACTGGGTTATGTTTCTGAAAGTAGAGAAAGTATGCTTTTAAAAGCGATTATTTTTGCTTGTCATTTGATTTTGTACTTGGTATGATAAGTGACCTTTGGATATAAGATATTCCCCGCAAGTCCAGCATGATGGTTGTCCTTGAGGTCTAATTACAGTGTGTTCCTCTAGCTCTGAAGTTCTTGCTAAAAATGCACTTAGGAGCTCAGCTTCATTTGGCCTCAGTTGTATTTTGAAATTGTATTGCCCTGTTCTTTGCAGTTGATTTGTATTTTTCTCATCTTCTGTTGTTTTTTTTTGTTTAGTCAGTTTATTTATAGGGTTTTTTCTGAGTTTGGGAGCTTGTGTTGTTTCTAGTATTGTAACACACTTCTAGCAAGCCACTCTTCTGTGAAAGATTAGGTAAATCACCCAAGTTTTCATTTAGAGCTAGCCAAGTAAAACAGGAGACTGGGGAAACAGCGAGGTTATATTATTTTTAAATTTTTTTTATATGAAATGTTTTAAATTTTTACTTTGACCATTGTGTGTTTTGGCTTCTCATCAGCTACTTGAATAAACAATTACGCTTTAAGTCAGTCTGATTTTTTTTTTTTTGAAGAATATCTGAAAACTTACACACTAGAAGATGTTAAATCAGGTTAGTTAAGCAGCTCAGCTTTTTCTTCTGTGGTGTTACCGTGATAAAAAGATTTCTAAACCATGTTGTGACTACTCAGTGAAATGAGCCCTTGCAAGTATGTGGAAACACCCCATTTCCTGCATTATATTGGTAGAATATATTTAGCTGGAATTTACCTACATCCTGCTCTTCCCTCTTTCTGCTGGTTAGTTCTGTCTTGGATGGATCTGTTTAAAGCCTTCAGTGTTCTGTTTTTTTGAGACTCTAATAGTAACCACATCTTTGCCCACAGATGAGCAATATTGGGGTGAAGTTGCTCCAGATGGGGCGGGCCAATTTTACAACTCTGGTTACTACAAAGGTGTTTACTTCTCCCAGCTTCACATTCCTTGCACTTCCCTTCCCAGCTTCCCCGGCTCACAAACTGCCAGCCTGAGTATTCCATGGCTTACAAAGCCAACAAGAATGTGGCTGGTTTTCAGGTGGATTGGCAAGTTGGATTTGTG
This sequence comes from Ifrita kowaldi, assembly GCA_013398055.1. Classification (NCBI taxonomy): domain Eukaryota; kingdom Metazoa; phylum Chordata; class Aves; order Passeriformes; family Cinclosomatidae; genus Ifrita; species Ifrita kowaldi. Next base: position 344,151 of record VZRS01013279.1, on the reverse strand, counting down.
CAGTTCCCTCACTGGCTCTCGGGGTTCCTGTGGGAATGCTGATGGTGTTTGAAATGCATGGCTGTGGATGCCATTGCAGTGTGGACTTGAACTGGGTTATATGGATTGGGAAATTGGATCTAGTTCAGGGTGAAGGTGTTTGTGTGCCTGGAAAGTAAGAGGGAAAAGGAGGGACTGGAGGGTGGAAAGGTTTAAGAGGCTTTAACTGAGAAAAAGGATTTGGTAGAGCAAATTTAAGGAAGGAGAAGAAAGTTGAGCTCAGAGATAGGGAAGGAGAACATCTCTAACATTGCTGCCTTGTGAGTGCCTGGAGAAAGAAGCAGCCATTGCAGACACGAAGGAGCTGAGCCTAGAATCGGAGTGCCACTGCTGAGACAGAAACTTAGAGATCCTGGAATGCCTGGCTGGGAAGCTCTGGGGCACATATTATCAATTCTTACTGAGGAGAGCACATAGGCTGCCACTTTGATGTGGTTCAGAGGCTCTCAGAGCCCACAAGGATACCGTAGTGCATCCTGTGGGAATCACTGCCTTAGGTGTGAAACCAGGGAGAAGTCTTGTCTACCAAATCAATTTGCAGGAAGGAGGCTGGATGCAGTAGAAGTTTTTGGAAAAGTTTGACATGGTTGTTACTGCTGGATTTGAAAGAGTGAAAGTGTGAGAAAGTGGGGAGGCAGCAGATTGAGGAGGTTCTGAGGCATGGCAGGATGTTGGAGCATGGGAGAGAATAAAGGACGTGCTTTATTCACAAGTGAATGAGTCTGGTTTAACTGCTGGCCCATTCAAGGTAGAAGAGAACTAATTTAAAAGGAGAGGCAGACACCCTCATTTGGAAGTGAAATCGTGCAGCAAGGAAGTTCTTACAGAACTGACAGAAATCAGAAAATGCCCAGGAATGGCAATGAGTGTGTTCGTTCCTATTGCTTTTCTGTATGTACTTTTTTCAATTAAAAAAAACTTAGAAATGCTTCAGAACCAATTGTTTCTGTATTTCAAGCTGCATGTGTCCCTAAACAGAGGTGCTGTAAATCAAGAGTATCCACAGAGCTGATACTCGGAGAGGAACTCAAAAGCCTAAAATTGAAATTTTGGTTGTGAGGACACAAATAAACAGAGCTGAACAGGATAATTTCTGCTAAGGAGCAAAAGAGAACTCGAGCTAAGGTCCAGGAGAAGAAAGCCTGCCACATGTGTCACTGCCCCTTTTGGTAGCACAGACTTAGCTAAGCTGCAGGGAAAACTGCAGCCTCAGTGTAGTTCTTCCTGTTTGGAGCCTCCTGTCTTTTCAGGAATAAACCCAATGTTATTTCTAGGTACAGAAACCCCAAGGGAAATCACGTCTGTAGCCACTGTATTAATTACCAGTGATTTAATAAATAAGGCCAGTTGAAATTGGTCAGTGCGTGAGATGTAGAATGCATAAACAGGAAAATAACAGGTTTCTCCAACTTGTGCAAATACCTCCCTATTTTTTGACCTGAGGCATTAGTTTCAGTATTTCCATAACTTCTGTATTCTGTCCTCTTTACATGGCAATTGTAGCTTTGAAGGGGCCAGTTTGCTAGCTTTCAGTTCTTTATAATCTCAAAGAGGGAGATTTGGGTGCGATTCAAACTTCTGCACTTGAAAGGCTGCTCTGGAAGTTGGAGTTACTGTCCTGCTTGTTAGAGTGTGTGTTTAATTAGGGTGATGGGGGAATGAAGGAAGTGTTAGAAATGGATGTGTAAGATCCTACAAGGTAAAAATAGCTTTGTTGCTACTAAATTGTCAACAATTTTTTTCTGTCAAGTTTGAAGGAATTCATCGTAATGAAACAATGCTCACAAAATGGGGAAAACAGATTTTATGAACCTTTGATGCTGGGCAGGGGTTTTTTTGTTGTATTTTTTTTTTTTTAGGTACTATTTATAGCTAAGTCTTTTGTGGTAAGCTTGACCTAAGTTTCGTGATGGAGTTCTTGGTTTCTTCAGTGCTGTGCTTTGGCCTTGAGAGAGTCAACTGTCATGGTAATTAGTGGTGTTTAAAATAAAAGATGATATTGAGTGATACCCATCTTTTAGTCTGCTTCTCCATCTTTTGCTTTGTCCAGTGCTGTGTAGGCTCTTTAGAGCCTTATAGGAGTGAGACAGAAAAGTGGTTTTCAAAGTTTGATGGTATCCTGTTCATAGGCTGCTTTTTGGATGTTTTTATATTTGTATGTATATATATGAAAATGTGGATGTATGTGCATATGTGATGACCTTATTTCAAAGAAGTCGTAAGTATTTGTTCAGTGTGATTATTCTGTGAAGTGGTTTTCTTCTGAACTTTGCTTTCTGATCCATGCCCACAGACTTTCATTAGCTTTAGTTTTTGGAAACCTGTATGGATGGATCACACAGGACCTTGCAAGGCTGAGGTTGGAGAGGAGGTTGAGGCAAGGATTCTGAAGAGCTCACTGTTGTTTGAGAACCTTTCCCACAAAGTTTGCTTGTCAAATGGATTTGTGAGCATGTAATACTTGAAATTTCTTCTGAAATGTGGAGGTGAAAACTTAGTTGTGCTATAAATGCAAAGATCCACTTAAAAGGAATGCTGACCTTGATTTGTGTTGCAGTTAGATAATTGTACAAGTGTTTGGAAATTTAGGACGAGGAGGAAGCAAGAATTGTGCACTGGTAGTTGGGGAAAGGTGTGTGGCCAGGAGACAGAACCCAGTGCCCTGGGATATAGTTGGGTGCTGCATAAGTGGAGCTGTGGACCTACTGATGTTGGCCTTATTTGAGTGTAGAAGCATTTTTAGAGGGAAGTGGGACATTTGATAATCCCTCAGTGAAGTGTTCAGGGTTTGAACTCGGTACAGAACTGTTCTGGTTTCCTCTGTAATAAATGTGGTAAGCCTTTACCATTTTGTCAATTAGTGATTCATTATGGTTAAATGTCATGATAGATGTGTCTATATTTGAAAGCAATAATCATCAGCTCAGTCTGAAATAACCTTATATGTACCCAGCACATTGTTCTTACCTTGGTAGTTTTGTTGTGGTTTGGTTTTTGTTTGTTCGCTTGTTCTTCCCAATCTTTATCTGATCAAGAAAAGGAAGTTGAGGTCTCAGGGTCATCTCAAAATGCAGACATTTGAAAATCAGGGCGAGAAAAAACCCCAGCAAAACAAAAAACCAAACCCAAGGCATCTGGTTAATAGGTAAAGCTGTTGAAAGTTCATACGTGAAAGTGCACATCAATCAGGAGTTCCCGGGAAAGCTTATGAGGAATATATCATAAAAATAGGATTACAAGAAGGGTCTGTTCTCAATCATGGATTTTTGCAGCAGTATTCAAGAACATTGTGCACTTAGAGTTTTCAAGTCACTTGCATCTAAACCTTACCTCTGTTAACCAAATCTACGTGCTTTTGCTTCAGTAAAGTATGTATTTTTTGTGCTGCCAAAGGTAGTTTCTAATAAAAACAGAACGATTGCATGTTGGGTTTTTTCACTCCTAATGGGTTTATATTTTTGTTTTCTTTAGTATCAGACATTGAAGGTGGTGATGCTTTGCAGCTCAGAAAGGAACATGCCCTCAAGATATTCGCTTACATCAATTCCTGGACGCAAAGGTAATTTTGGATTGAGTTTGAATGCTGAGGATGCTGGATCTCAACAGCAATTTTCCCTTTTTAAAATACAGTACAGTGATTAGAATTAGCAAATTATTAATGTGTAGCTAAATGATACTTGGGGAGTAAAGACTATTTTACTACTTAGAAAACAAAAATAAACTCATTACCCAGTGCGTTTTGGGCAGAGCATATTTTGAATGCAATTGGCATTCTGGATGCTGTAATAATTGTGTAGAAGAACAAATAGCTATATTGTGGTGTCAGACAATGTGCCTTGCTGCTTTAACATGAAATTTTGTGACTATCTTCTGCAGAGGCTGGGTAGGGTAAGAAGAATTTAAGAAAAGGTGACTGAATGGAACCATCGTGTTAAACTTTTCTCCATGTCCTAATACTCTCAGTCAAGGCGATGAAGGATTGCAGCCCATAGCTACTAAACTGATAAAGAAAATGCTTTACATGTGGTTGTCTTAAATCAACTACATTATTCCTTTTAATTTAGTATTTAAATTACTGGTTTGGGGTTGTTTCTTTAAAGTTATGATATCAGCTATTCTGCTTAAGAATAGCTTATTCTTACTTCGCAGCTACTTCTTTCAGCACAAGGAAATATATGGATATTACTTTCTAGAAAAAATCTACAGTAAAGATGTTTGGAATTTAGTGTTCAGCAGTAGTTATAAGACCAAACTGAATCCACTAAATCGTAAGAAATATTGGGAAAAGCAGGTAGAGGATAAATTGGAAAACATTATTTGGGTATTTAGAAGATTCCAAAAGAAAATAAATGGATTGTCACGTTTTGGATACCTGTGAAAGTGAAAACCTCCTCTTCCTCATTTTGCCCAAGAATTTTAAGCCAAGTTCATTTTCTTCTAAAAGCCATGTGCTTTTAGACACAGAGAAGGAATTTTTAAATCAAAATAAACAGCAGGCACAGAAACCAGACTCCTGTCATTTTGTGACAGGTCCTAGATCCCAAGTTTGTCAGAGAACAATTGCAACCCAGTTTTCCAGGTCATCATCTGTTCAGAGTTTTGTTCTGTTCTACAGCTTGACAAATCCAGCCTGAAGAAAAAAACAAAGATTGGATAACATTTAGCTGGTTTTTTTCTTCTGGTTCCCTTGTTACCTTCCATATGTAGTGGTTTCATACTGGAAAAGTCTGGAGAACAGTCCTTATGCTGTTTAAAGGAGATTCTAACAAAGAGGCCACAGGAAGGAGTTTTACTTGACATTTTAATTTCATATCCTGTCTCTAGTCTGCCAAATGGGCTTTTGAGAGTTCTGCTTGTTTTGAGTTTGAGGCTTTCCTTAAAAACCACTTTTTACTTTGTTGCCTGTAGTTTAAATCTCTGCTTTCCTTCAGAAGATCATTTGGCAACGCGTCCTGAAGAGCACCTTTTTCTTCCATCTGCATGTAGTGTTTCCATTTTAGTTTTCTTCTGGAAACTGTTACGTTCAAAGAAGTAGCATGCTCATTTTTTATTGATCTTCTCAATTTTTGGTGGAGCTCTTCTTCCTGTGAGCTCCACATTCCAACAGAGGAAGACTTACAGGTTTTGCACATACCTCTGTCTTGGAAAAGAATTCTCCAGCGTGTGAGAAGTCTTCACCAGACTCTTTTCATTATTGTTGAGGATGATTTGTTACACCCAAGTTGGGCAGTAATTTGTAGGCACAAGTGGTGGACCTTTTGAACATAATTTTCCCCCAGGATAAATGCTTGAGGATACACTGGGTTTTGCCTGCAGTCCCTTGTTGTCATTTGTTAATATGAAAATACATTTACAAGTAAATGGCAAGAATGTTTTTCACATGGGTAAAGGCACACTCCATTTACACAATATTAAAGGGATTTTTCTTCCTGCAGAGATGGAACAAAAGGGTTTAGAAGCTTCAGTCACTGTATCTGTGCTGGAATTAGGGAATCCTGAATGTTACCTTTTTGTTTAACCCACTGAAAAAAAAATAAATGTTTGTATTCAGAAAGTATGTGCTTTAAGAGCTGTAGCTCAAGGGCATGTTTGTGTTCCATCAAGAGAGGCAGCACCCTCTACCTGTCATAGTTCTGGGTTCTCTTGATTTTTTTCCCTAAAAATTAAAATTTATTAATCCCAGTTTCTCAATGAAATGCTTTGGTTGCAGAAAAATTTTTAATTGCTACTTATTGATTATTTCTCACCCTATCTTTTGTCTGCTGATTTCTTTTAGAAATGGTACATGTGATTTTTATGTTATTTTAATATCTGAGACCTCTGGTTGTGGACTGGAGTCCATCGTTCTTAATCTAACAGAAGGTGGAGAACATCTCTACTGCGAGAAAGCTCCCAGTTTATGTAGCAGAGTTTGAGTAAGAAAGAGCTGAGTCCACCTCCCAGAGTCTGTTACAAGCACACAGCCTTTAATTTTGATATTCAGTAAGGACAATGCCATGATGGCTTTCTTTTCTGTGTTCTCCAGGATTTAAATCCTTCTACAGGAATATCCTTCACCTTTTTTTTTCGGAATGAGGGAAATGCTTGTTAGTATGGAAGAAGCAGCTGTTCCCAGGCAATAGCTTTAGGGTAGCTACCTCAGGGGTTTATGCACCCACAATCTATTTGGCATACATAGTTATCCTTGCCCACAGCTAGAGTTATGTTAGAGTTTTTGAACTTGATGATTTAATTGATTTTTTTAATGATATTGTCAAAGGGATGGTGTAGGGTTTTTCCCTCTTATTCTTTGCAGTGTGTCAGTAGATAATCAGGGGAATAATCTCTGAGCCTGCCAAGTGAAGAAAGTACTGAAGATACTTGAGCTGCTTTTTCCTAGATGGATAAAGGATATCAATGTGCATGGGATCACCATGCAAATGCAGATAAAGGAAGTGAACTTAAATACTCCATTAAAAATAAAATTACTTTGGAGCCCTGTTGATTTGAAAATAACAATTATGAGTTCTTACACAGCTGACAAGAATGTCAGGATGATTTATTGCAATAAAGAGCAATAGAGAAAGCCAGATGAGGAAACAGAGTCAGAAACATACTGAAAAATGTGACTTCTTCAGTAGCACAGTGACCTTGCCCACAGGACTTTTTTCTGTATTTTACTTGCTGTAGCAGCTGCTAAATGATAACAGTTATTTGTTAGTTTTGGTAAGCATTTGGAAATAATGGGATGTTCTCAAGGAGGAGGGTTCTGTGACTCCCACTTGCTGCTGGGTAGAGTCTGTTTCATTTGGATTTCCTTTGTTTTATGCTTCTGTCAAATAACTTGTTGTTTAAAATGTTTTAATGTGAAGAGTTCTCTTGGTTATGTACCTGCCTGATTGTAACTGTAGGAATTTTTATTTCTGTTTTTCTTCTGTTTTCTTACAGACAATGTTTGTGCTGTTTCAAGGAGTATAAACATCTGGAGATCTTTAACCAAGTAGTTTGTGCGCTTATTAACTTAGTGATTGCCCAAGTCCAAGCTCTGCGGGACCAGCTCTGTAAACATTGCACTATTAACATAGATTCAACATGGCCAGAGCAGAGTAATCATGCTGATGAGCCCCTGAATGTAGAAAGAGAGTCTCACGAAGAAGAAAATGGAGAACGACAAAAATCTCTAGAGAAAAAGTTTGATTCTGCAAGAACTTGTATCCTGAGCGAGGAGGAGCCCACAAAGAACACGGATGCTTTTGGCTTATGGAGCACTGATGAGAAGGAGAAGCTGCTGCTGTGTGTGGCAAAAATCTTTCAGATTCAGTTTCCTCTGTACACAGCTTATAAGCATAATACTCATCCCACAATAGAGGTATGTCTTCTCCTTGTGTCTATCTGGAATTATTTGGTGAAAGGTTAATTATTCTCATTAATGAGCAGATTTTTTGGATGCTTGTTGCTTTCACACAGGATGGGCACGTTCAGCTCTCCTGTTGACTTCAGTAGAATTTTTCAGAGAAACTTTTTAAATGACACATACTCTTCTACTTTATTTAAAATATGCTTAATTGTTATAGGTAATGCATTGATAAGTGTTGGCTGGAACTGTACACTGCATTATTGTACTGTTTAAATAACAGGAAGGCAAAAAGGGGAAGCCTTTCTTCCAGAAGGTAACCCATTAACAGTTTACTAATTTCTTTTCATTGCAATCTGTGGTTCTAGAGGCAAAGCTTCAGAAACTAAACTTTGTGCAAGACCAAACTTGTAGCTGGTTAATCGACTGGAATAACTGAGCTCTGCACAGGTTGCTTTGTTCCAGGGTGCTGGTTTTTCTCTCTGATATTTGATATGGGTGCCATTCACATCTTCCCTATTTTCCTCTGGAAAAAAAAAAAAAAAGAAAAATTTTCAAAAATCCTGCCATGCTTAAATCACAGTTTCTGAAATAAATATGATGGTGTTAGCATTTGCTAGTGGAAACAACACATTTCTGGAAAGGTTGGCTTTTGATCCGACTTGTGGTAGTCTAATAACAAGTAAACAGTTATTTTACAGTATTTGTATGCAAAGAAGATGTGCAGTTCACTATATAAAAAAAGCTTCTATCCAACAAACTTCTGAGAAAGTCAAAGTGGAGAATTAAAGTGCAGCCAACCCATTCTTTTTTATTTTTTATTTAGAGAGTGGTGGGAGCTCATTGGAGCTCTGAGGGGTGAAGTTTGCTTTAAAAATTTAAATCCAAAATGAGAAGGTGCTGAGTCAGATATAATTATGTAAGTTAGGGTGGTCACAACATCTGATCAGTTCTTATTGAATGAATGCAGCCATGTCTGACAATAAATAGTAGTTAAAACCCCCTCCACAGCGGGCTTTTTTAGGTGGGCTGGATTTTGGTTCTGTTCTACTCCAAACCATATGGGCATAAGTTAACACAGGTAGTTTCAAGTGTGTGTGTATAGATACAAAGTGAATTGATTTATCTTCTGCACTCCTGTGGGACACGTACTAACACTGGCTTCAGAGGAATGTGGAGTGAACAATTCTGGAACAGCTCTTCTGTGGACTATCACACCTGATTCTTTTAAATTACTGTTTCATCTGGTTTTTTTCTTCTCTTTGAATTTCGCTTCCAAATGATCAAAAGAAAATCTCCAAGTGCCTGATGGGATTTCCTCTTCCCTTGGTGTGCAGCCTTGGTGTGATTTAGACACAGATCTGCTGTAGGTTGCTGTACTGTGATGATGCCCAGCACTCCAGACATACTGATGTGTATATTATATATGTATTGTACTGTTACACATCACTTGAATTATCAAATACATTCATTAGCTATCCTAAAAACATAAGGGGAAGCTGAGAATGAAAACCACTTTCCTGAGGTACAGGCAGGTAGGGGAAATTTTTTTTTCCTTTCTGCTAGACTTTGTGTGTTTGCAGGTCTGGATTATGGAGGTGTGCCAACCTGCCGTATTTGTGTCGTTTTTTGGGGGGGAGGATTTTTTATTTTGCTTTTCAAAGGTTCCAGCATCAATAATTTTTCTTACAAATTGGTATTTTCCTTATTTGGGCAGCACTAGGATTCTGTTATTCTGGAGTAGTGTTAGCTATTTAATGCCAAAACTTTCTGCTCCCGTGAGTGACTCACTGAGGTTTAGAATTTAATTTTGGATTTTGGTCAAGAGCACATCTTAGTTGAACTGAGACAAGTTATTAGTCCCAGTAATAAGAGCACTTCTTGTTTTAAATCAGGCTTGCTCTCAGTCCTCAAGAGATGCTAAAATAGAAAGTCCCTGGTTTAAGTGCATTATCTATACTTGTAAGTTAAACAGATTCCTGAACAGCCTGAGTCTGCCAAGAATTTGTTGGGAGAAGCTGCTGTAGGTCTCTCCCTTTCCCACTAAGCATTTCTTTTGCCCTGGAAAAAGGGAAATCTGCTGATCCAGAACAGACTCCAGTCTCCACTCTGACTGACTTTAGAAATTCCTTGTTCTAGATTCTTGAGGTGAATTTTCACAATTTCATGGATTTATCACATCCACTAAGGTTTCACTGCCTAGAAATGGCCTCTTAGGCTGCCATTAAAAATTCCCAATGTGAGGCTTTCCCACGGTAACAATTAGCAGTCAATGTTTCTGTTACCCTTTGCTCTGCAGACACCTCCAAGGGCTTTGTTCTTAATGGCAGCAAACAAGTCTTGAAGTCTAATCCCCTTCTCAGCTGCTTGCCAAAACCATTTCACACTGGGACTATCTTGTGGAGAAGAAAAGCATTCATGTGGAAGCAGGAGGTTTTCTCTTGTTCAGGACTTCATAAAGTTGGATTGAAGTGAGCAGCAAAGCAAGATTTGTTGTAGTCAAAAAGGTTTCTACTTGTAGGATCATACAGATCTCTCCTTAAATGATACAGGCTAAGAATTGCTTTTGTCCCTTCCAACATCTCTGAAGTGAGAGTGAAGACCACGACAGCCTGATTGGTAGCCAGAAGAGCCATGTACACACCTCTCTTAAAATCTATCAATATTTTTGGTGCCCAGAGGGGCCTTTGTGTCTATTTCTCATCCTAAACAGAATTAACTCAAAATATTTTTAAAAATATGGTTGGTGTATTGAGAAATGTTCATACTTTAATTTTTTTTCCTTTATGGGATATTTTTAAGAACTCTTGCATACAGGGTGGTTTATGGTTGTATGCCCTATCCTTTTCATGCTTTGTGCAGCGAGGGAAATACCTGGAATGGACACTTCAGAGGAGGGGAAAAAAGAATCCATAAAAGGAGGCTCTTAAAATCCTGTAGAGAAAGAAGCAACAATGTGAAGTGCACTCCTGAACTTTGCACTGTCTCAGAATGAGCAATGAATGTGGAGGGAGTTACCCGACCATTTAGCAGATCTTGACAGAGGATGAAATGAAAGTGGAAACAAAATCAGTTGTTGAGGTGTCTGTAGCTGCAGTCCCTGACTGTATGGGGTCTTGTGCTCTCTGCTTCTCCTTTTCAAGTAAATATTTTCTTGGAAGATGTCTGTGCTTTCCACCAAGGTTGTGCCCGGGTCAGACCTCAGCCAGTACTTTTTATTATGGGATGCTGAAAGCTCATCTCCTTCCACCCCCTGCCATGGGCAGGGACACCTTCCACTATCCCAGGTTGCTCCAAGCCCTGTCCAACCTGGCCTTGGACACTTCCAGGGATGGGGCAGCCACAGCTTCTCTGGGCACCCTGTGCCTGGGCCTCACCATCCCCACAGGGAAGAATTTCTTCCTAATCCCAAATCTAGCCCTGCCCTCCAGCAGTTTGAAGCCATGCCCCCTTTTCTTTTTGCTGTACGGCTTTGGGCCAGCACTATCCCTGCCTGCCTTTCTCAAAAGTCCCTCTGCAGCTTTTCTCCAAGTAAAGGTCCTGGAAAGCTGCTCTAGCTTCTCCTGAAGTGATGGTGGGATTTAATGCCATATTAGATTCCCATGAGGAATTCTCTTATTTCCTCATAAACTCGAGCTTAAGGAACTCTCAGACCGCTCTGTTTCCCATCTGCAAGAGCAGAAGCCACGTTTCCAGACTCAGTCTCTCAACTGCAGCCTTTTCCAAGCTTTGCAGGACTCGTGCAACAGCCCTCTGTGTTTGGGATTTCTGCATTCTAAGAACTGCAGTTCACTTGACAACAAATCTGTGGTTTTTTTCAAGAAAACTAATGAAATTTCTCACACCATTTCTGCAGTTTTCATGAGCAGAGCACTGAACACCTTTTCTTGCTGCTTAAAAACATACCACCTACTGCCTTCAAAGCTGTTTTAAAAATAACTGTTAGAGTATCACGAGTTCAGGCATGACTTAGAGTTCAGCAGAAGAAAAAAAAGAAAATAAATGCTTAGCTATAATATGAGCATATTGAATAATTCAAAATGTTTGTATCACACTTAATCCATCCAAAATTGCTTGCCTCCAGCATCCTCTGGTACAGTTCTAAGAAGCTTACTCCTACACACTATTTAAAATATATTCAGGAAATTTCATTTAAAAACTTAACTTTATGTTAAACTTGCATTTGATTTTTGGCTATCAGTACTGGGTGTTTGGCATGGAGGGGTGAGAAGAAGAGGAGTGTGTGCTTTACCTGCAAATATCCATGGCAATGTTGGGTTTTACAGCCACATTTTATACCTTCAGTGCCCTTTTGCCCCCAGCAATGTGCATGAAACCCACAATAAGTTACAGCCCTAATAAAGAAACTTCCCACTGTGTACTGCCCAACAAGTGGATGTTGTGGACAGTAAAAAGAAAAGCTGTTTCCCCAAACCCTTTTCAGTTTAGTGCTTCTGGAAAATAGATTTCTTGTTGCAGCAAGTAGCCAGCAGAGTGATAGGGTGATACAATTCCTTCCTCTTCTTCACTTAGCTCACTCCTGTAAAAATTTGACGTTTATTTTGTATGCTGTATTTTGTTATAAATAAAAATATAGTAGCTGCAATTAAAGATTTTTAGTATTTCCATGGCAATGAATATTTTGACATTTTAACCCTTTAAATTATTGAATGTAGGATTGTAGGATGTCATGGATTTCATCTAAATTCAGATGTTTGCATATATATCTCATGTTTATTAGAAATTGCATTCCAAAGTCCCTGTATTAGTTCTGTTCTGGATTTCTCAGGCTGGTGTGACAGACTATCCCCTTTACCATATTCCTGTTAAAAAAATTGATGATCTAAACGGGTGGGATTGAAGAATAATCTGTTAATCCAGCCTTTGAGAGCCACTGATGAAATGTTCTCCTAAGTATATTTGTGTATTCATATATATTAACAGAGGTAAAAAGTACAGAAAAGTCTGTTCTGCATTGTAAAAGTGGAGCAAAGCTTGAGCTTCTGTTTTCCTCTGAATTAGGAATTTGGTTTTTTCTATTGTTGACTGTGATACCTGGTAAATGGCAGTTGCTTTTTTGTTCTATAAATGTGCTTTTATTGCTTGAGTTAATTTTAATTTTTTTCTTTAAACAGGATATTTCTGCTCAAGAAAGCAATATATTAGGGGCGTTCTGTGACATGAATGTAAGTTGTCCACTTTTAAATAGGTGCACATTTCCTAGAAACTTTAAATAACCATATTCATTCCTCTGTATGGATTTGTGTTACACTAATGTAGCTTTTGAATTTCCTCTATGTCTGAATGATCTAGTATTGATTCTCCTCCTGTTTTTGGACTGTTTCTAGGATGTAGAAGTACCATTGCACTTGCTTCGTTATGTTTGTCTGTTTTGTGGCAAAAATGGCCTTTCCCTCATGAAGGATTGTTTTGAGTACGGAACCCCCGAGACGCTGCCATTTCTTATAGCACATGCATTTATCACAGTGGTGTCTAATGTGAGTATTCCCTTTAAACTCTTTCACTTGAACACAAAAGGTAAAAGGAATCTGAAGTCTGGAAGAACTCTGTGGGATTGGGGAGGGATAAAAAAGCTGTAAATTTTTCGTGTTGGGAATGAGGTTTGCTCATCCACAGAGCATTTCATTGTCCAAACCCTCTGCATCTCCTGGAAGCACACAAGTAGTTTTCCAAGTTTGTACCTAGATAGGAAGATTGTAACAGCCCCAAAAGATACAAGAATGTTGTCAGAGGCCATTTCTGTCCCTGAAATTGTGCCGTGGAAGTGGTTTTCGTTTCTTTAGGGTATTTTAACTTCTCAGCCATTCCCTATGATTTATTTTCTCTTCAATTTCCTGTGATTTTATACCATTAAACACATTTGCAGCATAGAGGTAATCATCTTTTTTACCACTTAGTTTTAGAATGCATCTCCTCCATCATTTCTGCATTTTGAAATCACAGGGATTTTTGACTGGCAGAATTACGAATTGATTTTAGTGGAGATTTGAAGGAGATCGGTGATAAAAATAAAACCCAGTCCTTGAAGAAGGACATATGAAGACTTGGTGTAATGTGAGGGTAGAAGTTGTGACCTGTCTTGGGGATGGGCAAGAAGGAAATCAGTAGTTTGTTATGCCTTGTACAAAGTGAGTTTGGCATCATTTTGACACTGATTGCAATTTTAAATACTTCAAATCTGATCCTTCCTCCCACACATCTTCCCCTCCTTGTTGCTGTTACTGGCCAGCCAGGAGGATGTTGTGAGTAAATACTGGAATAGGTTTGCACAGAGGGAGCCAGTGATTGCAATCAAGCTGGTGCTGAGGATCTGTATCCCACTCTCCTGATCCTTTAGTGTGGGAATTCCTGACTTGTAGGTCAGAGAGCAAATGGACAAGGCCATGGTCTGCTCCATTCTTCTAAACCTGCCCAGGAGGGCTGGTGCAGCACCTCCCTATGTTTGATTGTGAGGTATGTTCTCAACCTGTGAGATATGTTCTCTTCTGGCCCTTCTTGTGTGAGCTGATGAGTTCTTCATCTCCAGCTGCTGTCAGTGCAGTCCTCATCAAACCATCTGCTGAAAGCTGTGCTCTTGTAGCTTATTCTGGTTCAGAAGGAAATTTTGGTCACAGAACCAAACATTTTTGCATTTTTGTTTTATTTTTGTTTTATTTTTTGTGAGAAGGGGCAAAACTGCTTGAACAATGAGTGGCAGCTCCCTATCACACCAGCATGTTTTTAAACCAGCATTCTGGCTGCAAATCCCATTTCATGGGTATCCCATATCAGTGCAACTGCCTTTCTTCTTTGTCCTTTTCGGAAGTCTTTATTTTTCTCCACATAAATTGTTTATTTTCTTTATTCTTAGTGATGTGCCCTATTCCAAAATACTTCTCAGCAAAGTTTCTCCTCTCAGTTACTTAGCAACTTTGCATTTCTCTTTGGTTCTAGTAGGTAACCCATTAAGCTGGCTCTTGCAGCTGTTTTAGATGAGTTCCATGGTTAAACTTGGCAGATAAAATGAAATTCAACCCAAACCATAACCAAAAGAACTGTTTCTTCAGCCTCTTCCAGCATTGCAACTTTCCCCATTCAACAAATACCTTTCTTTTGTACTCTGGCTTTGCTGGCAAATCTGTGTGTGAGTTGGAGGAAAACTGTTTAAAAAACTTATATTTAAATTTTATTTTTGTGTCAGTCCCCTACAGAAAGTATAAGAAAATGTTCCACGTATAATGAGTTTATTCATCCACTTGCTGCATTTTGGTGTCACTCAGTGTACTTGGTAGCACTGCTGCTGCCTTTCAAATGCAATGTATTTATTACAGCCAAATGAAGCAGCTCATTTTTTGGGCAAAATACATTTTACCTTGCCAGTATTCAAAAGAAAAAGGTATTTCTCCAGCTCTATAATGATGCATGAACTTAGGATTTTGATGTAATGTTTCTCTTTCCGTGTTGGTTTTTATATCATTGCACTGTATAGTTCATATAATTTAGGTAAATATAAATAATTTAATAAATGTTTCTGATTGTGGACCAATACACCAAACTCCACCAAAACAAAAAGAAGCATTCACAAAACTGAACAAGATATTGGTGGTCTCAGCAAGAACTCTGCTAATCTGACTTTGTTTTATCCCAGAGAATTTGATTTTATGGGATTTAGAGATACTTATTCCAGTAATAACTCTGCAGTGTCAATTGTTAACTTGTTCCCAATGTGTAAAGCCAGCCCACAGTGTGTAGTAACCCTTAAATGCACGTTCACAGCTGTAGTAACTCTTGAGAATGGCAGTTAGGTAGCCATTCTTGTAAAGATTGGAATTTATTTTCAAGTCTGTAAGATGAAGGAATTCTTTAGCCACTACCTTCTAGAAATTAATTACCTCTGATAAAGAGCAAATAATAGAAAAAAACCTCCCTGAAACTTGAGAACAGAACAGATGCTGTGAATACTTTGTCCTAAAAGCAGGTGGAAGCAAAAAGTGATGTAATTTCATGTTACTTTTTTGTCTTTTTACAGATGCTAGGTGTTGTCATTTTATGTTATTTTATGTCATTTAAACAATTTAGTATGCAAATGTGAGTCCATGTTCAAAATCACAGTTTCATTTGTAACATGTGAAGTGATGCATTAATTGAATTCTGAGGCTGAAGGTTCTGTGTAATGCAAGTTTACAGAAGCATGATTTCAACTCAGGAGTTTGAATTAATACAGAGTGAAATTACTGTGAACAGTGAAAGCTATAAAAACAAAATGATAAAAACATTTCATACTTTTATTTCACAAAGAAATGTATTTTCTTTGGTGTTTCATCCTGTATTCGAAGCAGAGTACATGGTGTTAAAAATCAAATTGTGTGATCACAATAGTATCTTTGTCATCCTTGCAATTCCTTGTCAAAATGTTATTTAATTCCTCTTTCTGGAACAAGCATCTTCTAGTGACACTTTGTATCTTTGGGATGTTAGAATTTTTTCCTTCTTGAGGCTGCCAGTTGGATCAGAAGCTTATTCCGAGTGTGGTCTTTTTTGCAGTGTGAAGATTTGGCTGGTTTGTCTTGCAAAGTAGGTTATATTGTTTCTGTGCAGTGCTTGTTGCCTTGTAAAAAGTGAGCCTGCAAATATTTTTGTCAGAACTGACTCAAAAAGTTCCTTGGCAAATGCTGGAAATGTTGAAAAGAAACTGGTAATAAGTTTGACTGCAGCCTAATATTTTCCTCTCCTGTCAAGAAGGAATATATACATTTTCTGCATGTGGAATTGAGTCCTTAGGCAGAATTTCTTGCATCAGTTGCAAAGTTGAAATTCTTTTAAGAGCAGAGGTGGGGATGCAGAGGGCCCTGAGTGAGTGACGGGGTTGCTTTTCACAGGGGTTCTGTGTGCACATGATTGAATTTACGTGGGCAGGAGCAACAGCTGCTGCTGTTTCATCTGTGCTCCATCCCTTACCTGGCACGGAGTAACAGGTTTAACAGGCTCAGAATTCCTTTTTGAAATGCAGATGGCACTTCTGACTTTGCCTGTGGAAGTTGTTTGGTTGGTGCTTTTCCTCACAGCAGTGCTAAGTAGCTGTTTCAAAGGGTTTTTCTCCCCTGCATATATTTTCTTCCTGCATTCAGCTTTGCAAAGGTGGTAAAGGCAGAATGGTAAATATGAGAAATGCAAATATGGTAGTAAAAAACTGTGCTTAATCACTACTTGTAAAACATTTTATAGGATGTGTAATCCCTGAGAAGGAAAACAACACAAGTCAAACAATGCTACTTGATTTAGGAGTGGTTTGCAAGAAACTGAAAGAGTGGGATAATTTTCATGTAAACTTAAAAGGAAAAAGGAGAAAAAAACCAACCCACAAGGCAGAGTAGCAGTTTTTCCCATTGGAGAAATTACAGAAAATACAGAAATGAGACACCTGGGCAGTATGATACTATTTATACAAAGTTTGTATTTTCCAGTTAACTAGCAAATTCTCTTTATAAGCCACAAAAGCATTCCTCAGATAACAATTTGGAAAATTGGAAAATTAAGAAGTTGAATGGAAACCACCAGGAAAGCCTTTTCTTAAGGAGGGGTTGCACGTGCAAATGTACCAATGGTATTTCAGTTTTTTGCCATGCTCTTTAAATGTCATTAATGAAATTTTTATCTATTTATGTTTTTGCATTATAGATCAGAATATGGCTACACATCCCTGCTGTCATGCAGCACATTATACCCTTTAGGACTTACGTTATCAGGTAAATTTTTATTTTAAGAATTTTTCTTGTGGGGCTTTTTGACAGCTCCTATTTCTAATTGCATCTGATACACTTTTAATTGTACAGGTTGTTGCTCTGACTGTCATTTCAACAAGGAGGGTGAAGGTGATGTTTAGTGTTAGTTTGGGCAGCTCCTTGCATCTGATTTCAGTATCAATCAGATCAATCATGTTAAGAACATTCTGAGTGTGACATCCAGCCCCATTCTGACATGTTGGGTCAGGTTCAATTGTACCACAGTCTCCCTCAGTGTGATATCTTCGTAACACTGTACATCAAGGTTGCAGTGAGGTGCTGTAAGTAGAAGAGCAATCTGCAGTCACTGAGATTTCAGCTCCTGAGTTTGAACACAGCTTCACATTCTGATGTTCTGTATTTCCAGCTGGCAGGAACTGAAGTGCGATCAAAAGTCTACTTG
Organism: Ifrita kowaldi; assembly: GCA_013398055.1. NCBI lineage: Eukaryota > Metazoa > Chordata > Aves > Passeriformes > Cinclosomatidae > Ifrita > Ifrita kowaldi. The sequence goes on along the minus strand of VZRS01013279.1, from coordinate 326,594 downwards.
CACTTTTATGTAGCTAAATATATCCAGCCCCAAAGATTTCCTTTATATCAAGCTGTCTGTCATAAAGAACACTTTCAAACTGAAGTACTTGTAAGGGTATTTAATTATACAAGCAATTTGTTTTTATTGGGTTTCTCAGGACAATAGAAGCATTTCAGTGGAGCTGCTGATGAAATGATCTCTGTGTGTATCTGCCTGGAGGTGGAGGGGTGTGGTCACAGCTAATTCCCCTTCCAGTGGCCCAATATTAAATTTTCCTGGTGCAGGCCACTGCTTTTGCATAGGCCCACAGCTCCTCTAGGGTTCTGGATTTCCTCTAACTGTAATATTAGAAATGTGCTTATACTGGTCATAGCAAAAACTGGGCCTTTACACGTTATTCTGTCTTAACTACACCAGTGTAAAATAACACTCAACAAAAATAATTACATTGGCAACAAACAGGTTCCCAGAACAATGAGACTAGGAATTGTTTCATATTTTAAAATGGTCTGGTTTTATTTTGACTGTAAAAATTTAAGTACTGGCTTGGCTGTCGATCTATTTTGCTGTACTATGATTTCTGCTAAAATCATACCAGCAAAGAGAAGAGCATTTTGATCTTTTATTAAAACACATCACTCTTGAGTTACAGTCCAGCTATGTGCACTCCTTTAATGCTGATGTGCTATCTTTGAAATCTTATAAAGGTAATTATTAATCATGAGGCAGTCAAGAGAGAGCAGGCAGAGGATTTTCAAGTGCTTGTCTCCGTACATATTCCATTAATGCTTGTTGCTGTACCTGGGAATTTGGTCATGAGCCTTCCCTGTCTTCTTGCAATGTATGGAAATGAAAAAGGGCATCGAGGGATCAGCAGTGAGAGTTAGGCTGGTAATAAGGAACTACTTGGAGGAGACAGAATAACATGTCCTGTAGTTTTTGCTGCTAATCCTTGCTTGTCATCCTGTAATGCTTAAAACATTTTCTCTCTTATAACTGTAGTTGTAATTGGGATCACTGGAATGTATAGAAGATATTTTTGGGGGGGATTCTCATGTCTTCCTCTTTACCCATTAGAATGTTTGCATCTGGTTTGAAATGTAATTTGTCAGCAGCTCTTTGCCATAAGTAATGTCCTTGATGTCTGTTTGTAGAATTTACAATAGGTTCACATCAATCAGGTAACATTGACACAGGATACATCTATGGAAAACCCGGGTTAGAGCAGGATGGGGATGTTCTCCCAGTTCTTATTTTTCACAGCTGGACCCTGATGGAATCTGAGGTTTCTCGGTGTTATGAAATCCAGAGCTTTTTTAGTGACGATTCGCTTATGGAGTGGGACTGAAGCTTGGAGGCCATATAGCAAAAATAACCTCTAGTGCTGTACCTTTATGTGGGACAGAAGTGAACACAGATGCCTTCAGGGAAAGATGACTCTTGATGGATGCAGCTCACCCCACGTGGCTGTCAAACTTACAGATCTTGTCTCAGCAGCTTGGGTCTCTGGGTCTCCATCTGCTTTTACTTCGGGAAAAAGACCAAAAAAAAGGGGGACACAATCCTGGGCACAGCAGCACAGCACCTTTTAAAAAAATCCTGCAGAGCTTCTGCTGCCCTGCAGACTAAGAGGGCTTGGAGAGGGTTTCAGTCTAGCATGAGCTCCTGGGGCTCTGATTTAGTTCCAGTTGCTGCTCCTGTAGGTTCCCTGCAGGGAGTGCATTTTGCAGGGCTGACCAGCATGAGCAGCAGGAGAGATCACCTGACTGGCATCCTAGCAGAACTTTTTGTCAGCTGAGGTTACCCTTTATGTTATGGTTATTTCTACAAGGACTGGATGAAGGGAGCAGCAAAGTGTGTATTTGTAGACAGGAGACCACTGCTGGAACTGCAGAGATCATGGGCACAATCCTGTCATTATTGCTGCTCCTAGAAAAAGGTGAATAAATGTTATTTTCTGCCTGGCCAATGGAGCACAGGCATTCACATCTTGCCTCTGAGTTTTTAAGCAGTTTATGAAAGAAATAAAAGATTAAATTAAAAATTACATGAATTAAAATTTACATCTCGCAGTAAGGAAGCAAAGTGATTTTGACCTCCTCAGAAGGAAGCTCTTACTGATCCTAATACCTTAGAATTCTGCATTTAAAATTGCAAAATTCTCATTAAAAGAGACTTACCAAAGTGACTCGAGAAAATAAGTCCTGACTTAGTGCAGTTATAAATGAGGGCGAGTTGATGATGTCTCTTTATGAGCAAAGGCATTGGTTCCAGCTGTATTCTGCCTCAAGATCAGAGATGCTCTACAGAGCTCCAAATCCTGAATGTCTCAAGGGTGCAGGAGCTCTCACCAGTGGTGTTTTGAGGACAGTTTTTTCACTGGTGAGACTGTTGACTGAAAGTGCCATGGAGAGTTCTGTCCTGTAGGAAGTGCAGCAGTAGCACTGACCAGGAGCATCTTCTGTTCCACCCCTTTCTGCTCCGATCCCCTTCTCCCTTCTCGCTGTCTCCTGCTTGAAGATGGATCTGGAGATGTTTTTAGTGAAGGATTCCTGTCTCTGCCCCAGTTAGGCAGAAACAGAACGTTCTATGCTGGAGCACATTGGGAGGAAATTCCAAGTGGCAGTGGCTCTTATGTGGCTGTGGCACGGGGCACACACAGCACTGGTATCTGCAGAGGAAGTGGAAGCTCCAAACAACTTCTGATCCATGATGCTTCCCGTAGAAAATGCAGCTGAAAGAATTCAAATTACTCTCCTGTTAAAAATACTCATCTTGAGATGGAGTTTATGGGAGTACCCAAACCACTCCTTGCTATTACATGTCATGAAAACCTCTTGTAATGAACCTTGAAGATTTTAATCACAAAAAATATATCCCTCTTCCAAAAAATCTGAAAATTTAAAATAAAAAGAATAGATAGGTGAGAAGACAATAATCAGACACTTGAGAAGCACTGACTCATTCTGCTGGATGCCCTTTTGCAGCTGTGGTCCAAAGGAGTCAGATTAAGGGAAAAAACGATGATTTCACAGCTGAGTAGCTGAAGTCCTGAAGCATAAGATGTGATTGTAAGCATTACATTAGCATAGAACTGCATGTTTAAAACTGAACCCTCTCTATCCCCAAATACAGCAAAGTGAAATAATTTAAGTAGGTTAAAACTGGTATTTAAAAAAAATAACTGTAGATTTTATATATTAATTGATTATTTGAAGTATGCCAGGCTCCTATAATATGTGGAGTATCCTTTTTGCAGATATATAAAAAGGTGTGTTGCATTCTGAAAGTCTCATTTAGGCAAAAACTCCAGATTAAGCAGATTACGCAGGTCCTGGCATATCATTCATCTCTTCCTTTAAGACTTAATGCTCATCAGACTCAAAAAGATAAAAATGTGGGAATTAAAAAAGTAATGAAGGACAGAATGGAAGCTATTATTAAGCCATTATGTGAGTCAGTCACACATTCACATTTCTATACTGTCTATACAGTTCTGATCCTTCCATCCTGCAGATAATAACAGAACTACCTTGGTGGTAGGAAGTGTGACAAAGAAAGTGGCAATAAAAAATTTACGTTGAGAGGAGGAGAGACAGTCTAGGAGGGTTGTTTTTTTTTGACAGGGCAATTCATATCATGTATGAATGATATGGAGATAATAAGTAGGAAATAGTAATTCACAGGTTTCGAGAAACAAGGAATGGAGAATGTGCCACCCAATTGTCAGGTTGCGAATTTAAGAAGTGAAAGGAGTTTGTTTTTCACTCAAGCATAATTGTCAAACTGACTGGCACAGGTTAATGAGAAAGCCAAAAGTATAAATAGAAAGAGATAAATGAATTCACAGTAGTAGATAGGTTCATCCATTTTTTTATACATGGGATAAATCTTTAATCCGCTTTTAGAGTGGCTATTTTGGGTTAAATAGACCTTTTGCCTCCACTGTTCTTACATGAGGCAATGCAGCGAATTTACAGGTAGTCAGTGTAGGGAAAGATACGAGCTAGTTGCCAGTGCTTGGTAAAGATTTCCTTTTTGTTAATAATAATAATATTATACCTCTAAAAACATAAAATGTTACTGATGCAGACAGGTTTAGGCCATTGCATCTTTCCACACTAAAAAAGGAGATGTGGCCTGCTCTGCAAGTTTCTGTGGTTTTAATCTTTGTAGTAAAGATATGATCATGTTTGATTTATGACCAGTTTAGTAGTGCCAATAAATTTTCTAGTGTTGACTGCAGTTACACTTCTAAAGAGAAGTTTGCCATCTTCTGCTTTTTTACTGGTTAGAACAACCCAGTTGTGTCAAATACCTGGGCTGAGTGAGTGGTGACAAGTGCTCTGTTCTCTGTAGCTTTCCTTAGGGCCTTGGCAAAACAGAAGATATTGTTCAAGTACTTCTGTAGCTATGAAAATGCACTTACACCACAGTTTCACTTATTATAAAGTGCAATTTTTTTAGCAACACACTCTCAATACTGTAATACAGAAAATACGATACAAGTCTGGTTCAGGTTAAAAATGTGGATGCAGTTTGTATTGTATTAATGAAAGTAGGTTTAGACTGATAATGTTGCAGTGAAACAAGAAATGTTCTGTTTTATAAACTAGATTAATGTAGTAACTTCACCAAAGTTTGTAGTGTGAGGAAGATTTCAGGTTCAAGTCCTGTTACAGAAGTTTAATGACGCCACCAAAGCTTTGTCTCTGTAGGTGTGTCCATCCCCCTGCTCAGTGCATGCAAACACTCATCTGTCCTTTGTAGAATGAGAGAGTTCATATGATGTGTTTGAACCTGTCTGAGATCTTCAGAAGTGCTTCACCAAACTACTGACTCTGACTCGATGTGCATTATGGACATGGAAAAGCTCTGGGAACCAGGGCTGATGGGAGTTTGCATATAAAAATGGGGAGAGAAACATTGGTCTGATATTGCTGAGAGTCATAGAATCATTAAGGTTGGAAAACACCCCTAAGACTGAGTCCAGCCTTTAACCCAGCACTGCCATGTTCACCACCAAACCATGTCCCCAAGTGCCACTTCTGCCCTTTTTTTGAACACTTCCAAGGACAGCAACTCCAAAATCCCACAACTCTGTACCTGCTTTTTCGTGATTGGGTGTGGGAGCTTAATTATGGCCTCCATTCTTTCATTCACTGCCTCTCCCATAAAATAAATCCTCAATATTTAACTTGCTGTTGGCACAGCTGGACAGAGATGCAGGATGTCCCTTTGTCACTAGAGCAGGACATACACGGATGGTGGCTGGAACACAAGCGCTGTCATCACTATTTGCTGCTGACAAATCACTTCATTTGCTAATCACAAATAATTATGTTTGGTAACACAGACCAGGACATTTTTCCCTCGGAGTGTAGCTGCTCTCACCTGTCTGTCGGTTAAAGGCAGGTCACTGGGTCTGCTTTGCTGCTGGACTTTTTAAATGAACGTTCCCTTTCCATCCCTACTTTGCTTCTGTTTAGACCCCACAGCACAGAAGCAGCACTTTCTTGCCAGGATTTGATTTCCAGTGCTCCACACAAGAACACAAATTTCACAACTAAGAAGGATCCGATTGCCTTAGCCTGGAATGTTCCTTCTTTTGTCCTCCTGTTACTGATCTGTGATTCCTGTCATACATCTCCAGTCTGTGGCATTATTTGCACTGAAGTCTCTTTTCTCTGTTTGACAGTGTTAAGTACCATTTAAGTGTGTTTATTTTAAGGCCTCTACACAAGAGCTGTGAGAAAAGAACCATCATCTAAATAAGAATCAGGGCCTGTAGTTTTGCTTTTGAAAAAAAAAATTTACTGATGTTTATATGATGTAAATGCAATGGAATGGTGCATAAATCTGGTTAAGTGTAGTTTAATATCTCGTGTGTTTTTTAAAAGATTCATCCATCTATTTGGCCAGTCTCCAAGGACAGATCCAGGCTGAGGCTGTCAAACAAATGGATTTTTAACACATTTCTGTGTAGTTAAATCTTGTTTGGATGTAGCTGAAACTTCAAAACGCTGAAGTACAGCAGAAAAAATTAATTATGCTAACTTGGTATGCATGTACCTTTCACTGTGCTATCTTTAATGGCATCCAAATAAGCTCAGGAAAGCTTGTTTCTAAACATTCTTCTGTTACACGTTCAGTTAGGAGAAATTTTCAGTTGTGTTGGTGTTTTGTATGTGAACTTTACAGGCATTTCACTACAGATTCTCAGTGTGTTGGTCTTGTAGTTGCTTAGGTAAGACTGAGGTTCCACCAGGTTCTGTAAATTAGTTTTTATAAGTAATTATTTCTTATGCCTTCCATTTGCAGAGAATATTGTGCAGGATTAGATGATCCCTCATCTAAGATGACTGCAAGAGAAAGGACTTAACCTGTTTAAAATTCTTTAGCAATTTATTTACTTTTTAAAAAATTTGACATATTTCTGGTTTGCCTTGGTGTTTTTCTTTAATTGTTGCCAACTTTCGACAGTGGTATTTTAAGGCTGAGTACTCATGGAGCTATTGGAAGTACATCTTTGCTCTAATCAGGATGGTGCTCCAGGAACATTCTAGTTTGAATCATACCATTTTTGTTTTTCTTCCATTTGTAATTTCTTCCAGGTATTTATGTAAACTGTCAGACCAGGAGTTGCGGCAGAGTGCGGCCCGGAACATGGCAGATTTAATGTGGAGCACAGTGAAAGAACCCTTGGATACAGCCTTGTGTTTTGATAAAGAAAGTCTTGATCTTGCATTCAAATACTTCATGTCACCAACTCTAACAATGAGATTGGCTGGGCTGAGCCAAATAACAGTAAGAACTTTTTAAAAATATCAATTATGGTTAGCAAAAAATATTTCTCGTCGCGTTTTGCGATTTACAGGCTTGTTTGGGGTTTTTATTGTAATGTGTGAATGCAGCAGGATCCTCTTACATGCAGCCTTGGGAAATTATAGTCGTGCTGGTGAGTGTAGGATTTGCTGAGAGCTGAGTCCAAGTGGTGGCTGTGTTCTGCACCATATGGAACTGGCTCATATTACCTGAACGATTCACATGCTGAACAGCACGCTTAGAGCCATGGTTTGTGACAGCTGTGTTGAAATGAAGTCCCTTACCACAGCAATATTTGTTGTTTGGAAAGGCTTTCAACCGCTTTGTATTTTGTACCTTTACAGCATCTTGACTCTGCTGCAATTAGCTGCTGCTTTGTGTTACACAAACCTCGTTTTCTGTTTATGAGTACAGTCTGTTTCGAGAGAGAGAGCATTTCTGCATTAATTAGCAGAAGTCTGAGTTGAAGAGGTGAATATCTACGGCATGGAGTAGAAAACACTTAAAACCAAAAAAATCCTCATCTTTCCCTTTCCCATGGAAATGCTCCACTTTGTACCAGGCAAGAGACATTGGGCATTCTTGATTTGTCATGGCCTCCTACAACCATTAACAGTCCTACAGGAGGGCAGAAGAGAAGTTTTTTATCCATCTGAGCCTTTTCAGTTTTGTGTTTTCTAAACATATTTGGTCTTCTCTCTTCTGATGATGTGGTATCACTGAGGGACCATCACTGAGTACAAGTTTACTTCAACTTGATTTTGCTTCTCACTATAGTTAGAGATAGAAGTACTTTCAATTGAATAAAGGGCAATTTAAAGAGATCTGTAAGTACTTTTAATCAGGTTATTACTGGCATTTAACCAAAGTAAACATTTATTTACATGCAGCTAACCTACTAGGTTGTGAAAAAAGGCTGTGGGCTACATCCACGCAGTATAATTGATCTTAAAATATATTTCCACTTTTGCATAGTTTCAATTACATTAGATTTCAGTTCCTATAAATCCTTTCCTTTGGTTTTATACAATGGTCCTTGTTCAACTACTAGTGAATGTCTTTTTGTGTATCCTTGCCAAAACAAAGTCTGAAAATAAGAATACATCAGCTGCTTTATTTATTCAGGCATTTAGCTCACTTAAGGGAGTGTGAAGTTGTGTTAAGTAGTTATATGTTTTCACCTGTTGTGATTGATAAACACTGCTGTAAAAATGAGAGCTTTTAAATAACAAACATGTATTACCAGAGGAAAAATTTTGCAGTATTTTTAGACTAAAGCCAGTAGTTTTCAGCTTGTAAAAATGGAATATTGTATGCTAATTGTATGCTAACAAGTTACTGAGTCTGTCTCTTTCATGTGAATAGTCTTTAAAACTGCTCTGGAACACTGAGGCAATTTATTTTTGTTTCTCATTCAAGTCACAGAAAGTTTTGTTTTTGTTGTTACCTTGTTTCTCCTCCATTACATCTCCCAGTCACCGGTTGAGGTGGTTCAGCCCCAAAATACCTTCTCTCTCTACTATCCCCTCACAAACAGGACTTTATTTTCCTGTCCTTTGGTGCGTGGCTCTGGAGATGAGACCAGGGAGATGCTTTTTAGTGCTCAGTGTTCTTTGCTGAAGCCTTTCTCCCTCTATGTCCTCTGTAACTGCTCTGCCACGTTTGTGCTCTGTCAGTTGAGTGTCTGGGCACAGGTGCCTTTTGTTTCTGACCATGTTTCAGAGATAGTAAAAAATGAAAAAGGATTTTATTCCCTCTGGCATTCAAGGAAACAAAACTTGAAGTGAAAAACCTGTTAGGTGAGGGAGAGCAAGGTGGTGTTGGCAACACTGTCCCACATGTGTTTTGTCTCGTGCTGCTGTGTCAGAGTTCTGAGATTTTAGCTGAAGTTATTGTAAAAATTGTTTGCAAATCCCAATATGAAAAAGAACATCTTTGTCAGAATTGCTTTGGAGAAGGATTTGGTGTGGGAAGTGTTGCTCAATGGTGACCCTGGATTTAAAATTGGTGATAGGAACAGTTCAGGATTCTGTCACTCTTTGAGCCCTTTCAAAACATTTTCATGTGGAGGTGAATCTTCAGAAAAATCAGTGAGCTTCCCCTGCTTTATCTGACCCAGTTCTAGCTGGGCACAACAGCCTCTTCCTGAAGTTCTTGTCATGTGTTTTTCCACTCCTAAATATGTTTCATTTGAAATTCTCTATTAGTAACCAATCTATTAATAATTGTGTAGTCAGGCTCTCATGTCTCACAAATTTCAATGCATATTTTCCATTTTGTTTCTTTAAAACCATTTTTTCCCTCTGAAAATCGTTGAGATTAGACACAAATCTGTGTGTAAAGACTTGAGAAGATTAGTGTATTCACCTGAATTGTAGAGTGTGTGTACTAGATTTGTTTCAAGAAAGGAGTAAATATTTTGACAAAATTATGCAAGAAGTATAATTTTAACTTCAAAAATTTAGATTACTGTGCCTTTAAATTTTTTTTGAAAATAAGATGCCAAATAAGTTCTGTTAAGTAATTTAAAATCTTTAAAAAGATGTTATGTACATGTAAAGAATTGGATACAGAGTCATGGCTGTGTCTGGAAGGTGATGCTGAGGGAAGAAGTGGAAAAGAGATGTAAAACTTCTAACAGGCTTTTTTCTTCCTCTGTAATGTCTTAAATTTATCAGTTCAGACATGTTTGAAAGCTTCATTTCATGTGAAAATACCTGGTTTTCATTCTCTAATATTGTCTAAACAACTTAGTGAAAAACACATAAAGTCCTATAAAAATTTGTTTAATGTCACTAATACTATTTTGAAATGTAAGAAAACTACCTCACCAAATATTTGGATAAAATTGTAATTTTTTTTCTTCCTTTTTCTAACCATAGAATCAACTTCATACCTTCAATGATGTGTGTAATAATGAGTCATTAGTTTCAGACACCGAAACGTAAGTAGGAGCCTTATTCTGAATACTTGAAATGTTTTCTGTGCTTGCAGTTCTTCTCTGTTGTTGCTATGGTTTATACACAGTGGGAGAGCAGTGATAATCTGAGACATTGATTAGAAATATTCTAATCAGGGGGTTAATGAATGGTTTTAAATGGTAACTATAAAATATTTCTAAATGTTTCTGGGGTTTTTTTGCTGTATTAAAGTGTAGAGTCAAGGTTTAGAAAAATGTAGATCCTGAAATAATAAATACCTATAATGGGCCATCATTTCCATTGTGATATATAAATAAGAACCAGCAATTCATATAAAATTCAAACCATTTTTGCCATCTTCTCATTTCTCTGGTTTATTTATTTAACCAAGACTTGTCTTGCCATCACTGACTCCCAACCTTGTTACTAGTTTTCTGCTGAGTTTGTGAGGCAATGCTGTTGTTTTTTTTCTTCAAAGTCCTTATTTGTATAATTTGGGTGTGTTGAACAATTTTAAAAGGACTCACATAAATCTTCAAGAAGATTCACCTGTGGGATTGTATTTCAGCCAGGAGATGTTCATTTCTTTAGTAACTCCGAACTTAATGTTAGAACTGTCAAGAATTGAATTTAAAAATACATATTTTGGTAGTTGAAATAACTGTTCTTGTGCAATAACAGGCAAAGTGTGTAAATTATAGGATTTTACTCACAATATACTTTCTAAGTTTCTCTTGGGGGGTGATGTACTCTGTTTCTCTTGGGGGCCACAGACACAAACTCTCCAGTACCTTTTGCTCATGAATGGGAAGTCTGTCACAGCAGCAGTGTCTTGCTTCTGTCTGGATACTTTAATTACAAATAGTTTCATTTGCAGTGAAATCTGTCTGCAGTCATGACCACAATTCTGTAGATTTCATGTAAAAAGCACCTTAGTTATTTGAAGAGAAATTTGTGGGAATATGTTGGTATTTTTTAAACATAAAGAACCAAAATCTAGGGCACTTTTGCTTCTGTGAAGATATGGAAATACCTTGGGAATAAGAAATAAATAGGAAATACTCCAGGGGGGAACATGCTGGGCATGTGAGGTCGGTTGGGGTGTTTCCTACACGGCACTGCCAGTTCATGGGTGAGTTGTTACACTGGGACTGACAAATTTATCAGATTTATCCAGTTCTTCTCCTTCCTTCACACTAATAATATGAACCAGAGGTAGTTTTTAGGTCGTAGTAACAGTAACAAGTGATTGTGCCACTTAAACCCAATACAAAGCTGTTTGATTTTCTGTGTCAAATGTAAAAAAAGAAAAGTTCTGGATGTGGAAAAAGAGAAGAGTGCTTAAATTTCCCTGCAGAAGAGCAGATGTGCTCTGCGAGAGCATCAGAGTTATTTTAAAGCTGAAGGAAATTGTCAAATTCTCCTTTGGGATATTACTTTCTTGGCAGGGGCATCTGTAAACAGGCTGTCATTTGAAAGGAATGCAGCATGAACAGAAAACCTTCTTTTCCACTTTTGTAGTATGTGATTTTTTAAAAAAATCAGCATTCCAGTTGTTCTGGTGTTTTACCTGAAAGGTTGGTTGCAAATCGGTATCAAATATTGCTGCTCATCTTCAGATGTCTTCTGGAATCACTGATGTCTTCCAGCCAAGTAATCAGAAGGGGCTGGAGCAGGAGGATGGGGAAAATGTCTCACTTCTCCAGTTTGCTCAATACAAAGCTTCCCTCTCATTACAGACTCTGCTCATGAGAAATTTTTGGATGAAAAGGCACTTAGGGAGTTGGCAGGGACTGAATGAGCAGCAAAAGGAAAGCTTTTCATTCCTGTGTTCTTTCCTTGGCGGAGAAAGGAAGTCTGAAGTTTTATTTTGTACCTTTGTAGCCTCTGCAGATTTGCCAAAAGAAGATGTTCTGCATTATGTGTGGTCATCCCCATTGTATGTTTTGACTTTTCCAGATGCATTTGGAACTGTCAACCTTTGGGATTTCTCCTTCTGTATCTTGATAAGGTGGGTTTGCGGGAGGTACCTTAAAAAAAAAACCAGCTTCCAGTTAGTCCTAGCTCTTCCTTGTTCAGAATTAATATCAGGGTTTTTTAGCAAATATTTTGCAACAGTAGCTTCCCACCTTTATCCTCTGCACTGCAGTTTTTCCATGGTAAGACAAGCTAAAGCATCTTCTGTCTAGGAAAACACTGGATTTCACAAATTGCACTTGAAAGCAGCAGAAAGCTGAGACAGAGGGATCTGTTCTGTAGCTATTTGTGTGTCTTTTGAGATTTCATTTCCCTCTCTTCTCAAAGGTTGAGGCTTTGTGGTGACCGAGGACGGGCGTGGTCCAGATGTGGGCAATGTCTCTGCCACTCAGCTTCATCATAACCCTCAGAGATGGACTTTTAACTGAGCTGTTCCTGGCTCTAAAGATAGAATCAGATTCTTTGCAATCTGAGGTACTGGGGAGTGTGAAATCTACTGAAGCTAAAAATAATGAGACTGAACAGAACAGTCTCCAAGTCTTTGAATAAGTGATGCCTGCAACTGTTTCGCTGATGTCACAGTGAAAAATGATGATGCTTTTCAGGAAGTGAAAGATACTTTTTTTTTTGGTGTTATTTGGACCACAAGAGGAAAAAGTGTTGTTTTTTTCTTTAGTGAGGACACTGTCAGCTTCTGGAAATAACATGTGTAAAGAGAGATTTTGTTTTGCTCTTCTCTTGGCAGGCAGCCAAGTATTCGGGTTTCAGGTTCCAGGTTGACACTGAGGCAACTTCCTGACTCATTTAAAAACCTTGATTACCCTCACTTCAAAAGCTTTCTACAGAGCAATTTCAGGTGTCCAGAATTCCTTTCACCTGTGAACAGAAAGAGCTGGATTATTTCTTCTCCTTTCTTTCCCTCTCTTTCCTTATTTATTGAGATACTCAACTGCTAGTTCTGTGTTGCTTTTTCCCTTCACTGCAGTTTCTTTCCTTATGTTAACTTTTGTTTTCTCAATTTTTATCTAAGCTTACCGACTTGAGTTTCTGGCAGCTTTATTTAAATACCTCTTCTCTCTCTCTCTACCAAATTTCAGTGATCTTTTCAGATTTTCTTTGGGCAAAAAAAAAAAGTGATTTTTTTCGCTCAGCTCACTAATGTTCCTTTCTTGTGACCCATACAGTAGTTAAACAAATATTCCAGATGATGTCAGAGTGGTGGCTTCAGAGCCTGCAAAGCATCAAAGAGGAAAATTTGTGCTCAGAAGCAAAAACACGTGCTTGAATGTGTGTTGGGAAGGTGCCTTCTGTATCCTCTTTGCATTTCTGATCCTAAATAGTTGAGATCAGGATTTCACATCTGTTGTGTTGTAGATCCTATTTCAGTGATGTTGTCAAGAGGTGTTAGTGTTCCTCCCTTGCAAGCTGCCAGTTACAGAGCTGCATTTTTTCGTTGGAGCTTTTATATTCTGTTTCTCAGTGATGTTGAGGACACACTGTTGTATTTCATCCAGCTCTGAGCTGGTGTGTTTTTGTTGCTTTGTGGGGAATTGACTGGTTGAATAAATAAGGTTTTCTTTGAGAGGGGTTACTTTGCTGTGGGATTTGTTCCTGGATTTGGGTCATCATGTGGGTACCAAGTATTGCACCACAGCCTTAGATTAAAATGTTTCTAGGACTTTAACCCAGTCCTTTCATAGAGAGGTGTTCTTTGACCTACCAGGAAAATGCATTAACTGGAGGATAAGAATGAACAAAATTCAGGCTCTGCGCCCCCTCTTCGTAAGTGCAGTTCCAAACATCAGGTTATATCACCAACTGCACAGCTCCCACTCTCTTCCTTGCCCTCTCACGGAATGACTGGGGAAACTCATGGCAAAAATGCTTGAATTTCTTTTCCTGGAAGTAAACCACTTATTTTTGACAGACATGAATTATCAGTGAATTTACATTAAAAATTCTAGGGAGAAATGGATTAAGTGTTGTGTACATTTCCAGTGAGAGAGACTTAGAGACAATTAAACCAGAGTAGCTGCTACCTTTGCCTTTTTGTTCTCTTTTCCTCCCTCAGTCACAACACAGACCCCCAGAGAGTATCAAGTTCTTTAAATGACTTTTGCTACTGCTGTCCAATTATTAAATCCATGAAAAACAGCTAATATGTGTTACTCCCAAGGTGAATTTTCTTACTCCTAAAGTCTGTCTGATCTGGATATCTAATTTGTAAAACCATTCCTTGTGCTGCTACTTCCGTGTGAGAGGGAAAAGCACGTCTATGCTTTGATCATAGTGCATGGTTTTTACTCTTGCTATTTCCTTTAATACAAAAGAGTAATTTTTTTCAAGAAAACCTTTCCTGAAGTGGAAGTGTTCAGGAAAGAAGTCAGACATCCTTCATTTACACTGAAATCCACTTTTTTGGTGAATCCTTGAATCTGATTTTGTAAATATATTCCTTAGTAAATCAGAGAGCAGAATACTTTGTGGGAGTAATAACTTGATCATTTTAAAAGGTAGTGATTGCTGTGCCCTCAGCCCTCAGTTTCTGGGAGGAACAGTTCTCACTGGGAAGCACAAGGGCTTCATTCTGCCTTGCACAAGGATCCTCTTGTTTGTGGTCATCCTCAACAAATCCATATCAAATGGACATTTGATGTACCTTCAGAAATCTGAGATGTCACTTTACCACAGTTGAGCTCATCAGAAGGATAAAGAGTTTGTTACTGCTGAGAACACATCCATTAAAAAAGGCATTCCTTCAAAAGAATTATCTGTGGTTTCTCAGAAGAAACATGGTGTGAATTAGAGACAGAACTGCCATGGTAATTTAATAAAATGTGAAGGAACTCACTCCAGAGGAGAGCTTTTGTTCTTTCCTTTGGAGTGGTTAAAATGCAACATATGACTGCTTACAAAGCCTAATGGATATTGTGCCCTGAGCAGGAGTGTTTGGGTAGAGACCCCATGAGGAATATGTCCTTTCATACTGGCATTTCCTAGTGAGCCTGGCAGTGTTTGTTTATCCAGGATTCCTTCTGAAAGCTACACCTTGAAAAATTCAGATCCAGGAAGAAAAGAAAGAAAAGTCTTTCTTCAGACTTTGGTAGACAGAAATCCAAGCCCTGGCTGAGTCAGAAATGTGCGTGTGCCAGAGTTTGGGGTGGGTGGGCATCTTTTGGGTTTTGGTTTGGTCTTGAGATGAGGCTGTGGGAAGTTTAGGACATCTTGGATTCATGGAACAGATGTAGCTTATCTTTTCAATCCCTCTTTGAGCAGATCCCCTGTCAAACTTGACTTTACAGTGTGAGAACTAATTTATTGATAAGCTGTAAATGATAACTGTTGGCAAACTTTCATACCTTGCAAGCCAGTTATTACTTAAATTACAGGACATTATCTTTGAGCAATGTGAGAATATTTGATTCCCCATATCCTGGAATTAGAAGAGAACAGTATAGAAATGATGTGGAGTACAGGAGCTTTGCTCCTTGAGTTCAACCACAAGGATCAGGCAATTCAAAACAACTGAAGCACTGGCAGCATGCCCCTGAATAGTGAATCCTGTTTGGAAAACCTACAAAGGCAATCTCTTTTTACCTAAAGAATCCTGTTTCCTTCTTGAGGAGGATAAAGATTGGCAATCCTGGATTCTAATAGTAACCATAAATGTGACACAGAGAGAAGTGGTAAAAATAATCTTCCTCAAGTCTTCTAAGACAGCCCTCCCTCCATCCTCTCCTCCCTGTGAAACAGAGCACTGTTATTCCAGGGCCGTTTAAACCAAAGTCTGGGCTTTAAATACTCTGATGTCCTGTAATTGCTTCTGGTGCCAGAATGGGGGTAAACAAACGTTTGCTTGAAGAGAAGGAATAAAAAGGAGCTTATGCACTGGTTTCCAGACAGGGCAGTGCTTTCTGGAAGTCCAACTTTTGTTTTGGAATATTCAGTTTCCTTCTCCTGGTCAGTTTGAATATTTGCTTATGGAATGGCAGTGGGTAAAGTTCCCTGTGGTTATGGATGAAGCAGAATGAGAATTGGGAAGTGTCTGTGTGCTGCACGTGTGTAAGTATGACCATGGCAAACAGAGTTTGGGAGAGTTGCTATTTGTGTAAGAGAATCTAAAACGATGTACGTGGCTTTCTTTAGAAAATAATTTCTGTCACTCCCACCTTTAGCTACATTTCAGTACTTTGGAATTTCATTATAAACGTGGATTAAATAGCAGTGTCCAAATCTTACCTGTGAGGTCTTTGGAATTGTTTGCATGTGGTCTGTTGAGCATTAACTAATAAAATTAGTAGAATTATTGGTTATGTTTGCTGATGATCCAGAGGGGAAATGTTGATATTTGGCATTAGTCTTCCAGCTATAGAAAAGAAATATGGAAATCATTTGCTTCCTGCTTTGAAAAATGAACATTGACTATGATTTGTGTTCAGAAGGTTTTTGTGCCCTCACTACAACTGCAGATACCAGCTTGCAGGATGTGCTGTGCTAGAGAAGAGCACAGAGTAAATATTGCAGGCAGATAATTTTATATTTCCACTCTTTTTTCATCTCCAGGTCAATTGCAAAAGAACTTGCAGATTGGCTTATCAGCAACAATGTAGTTGAGCACATTTTTGGACCAAATTTACATATTGAGGTTTGTATTCAATTATTGTTAATTTGGTATAAACGTGGAGCATTAACTTGTTCTAGTAAATCTTTCCTCACTGTGTTCTCACTTTGCAGATCATCAAACAGTGCCAAGTGATTCTGAATTTTCTTGCAGCTGAAGGGAGACTTAGTACTCAACATATAGACTGTATTTGGGCTGCAGCACAGGTATGTATCAAATTTTTGTAATTGTAGGGGTGATAAAAGAAAAACAATATAAAATAAGTTGCTTTTGTTTCACATTCTTAAAGTTGAGTTTTTGCGTTTTCTTGACTGCCTGAGGATTTTGCTGACCAAAATGTCAAGTTAGGTAACTGCCACAGTTACTGGGTTATTTATTAGATGCAAAAAATCACCTTGACTGCTTTTATACAAGGAAAAAGATGAAGTTGTATAGCAAGGACAGTGTTTTCACCAAGAATGGGGATGAAGGTTGGAGGGTAGTTGCAATATTTTTACTCTTGTGCTAAATTGCCTTGCTCCTGTGTGTTGCAGCTTCCATTTCTGGTACTCCTGGTGGGAACAATGAGGTGAAAATTGTGGCAGTGAAGTTTACAACTGTGCTCCTCTGCTGCTGTTAAAATCTATAGAAGGCACTGAAATTTTATTTTTTGCTTGCTAAAGCTGGAAACTCTGATAGGCTTTTTGCCTTCAGGAAGATTTATTTGTGTGCTACTTTTAATGGGTCGCTGTGCTTGTTATTTCAGGTTGTGACATTTTTTATTTAGGAGTTTGAATACAATAGGCCTGAGCAGGCCTAGGGAACACACTGTTACACAGGTTAGAATTTAAAGAGGGTTTTTTATGTGTTCAATATTTCTTCATAATTTCTTTCAATCAAATAGTACTGAACACACATTCTGAAACCAGTGTGGTCCATTGTCATTAAAACATGCAGCTGGAATGTTAGTAAATGCTCATTGGAACAGCATTTGCTCCAACATTTTTCTGTATCAGAGTAATTAATAATTACTTACTTCACACTGCATTTTTAAAACAATATTTTCCACTTCCCTGATGTTTCCACACAGTATTGCACACACTGTTCGACCTCTGGATTTTTTGATATATTTTATACTGCTTTAAGAATAATATAATTACCTAATTTTGATAATCCTTTTACAGTTTTAAGTGTTCATTTTGACAGAGTGGTATTTTCAAAATGTTTGATGTCAGAATTAAGTATGTCCTGATCATTTCCTGTCAAAGGCTTAAGCCTCCAATTTTGTTTAGAAGGCTGACACCTTTAGACTAAAAGAATAGAAGGCCTTAAGGTGTACTTTCCACTTTTTAAATGTACTTTTAGGCAAAAACTCATCTTCCCTAAATTGAAATTATCTCAAGATGTTTAAATGCTTCCTTGTATAGAACCCACATGATTTCATTGCACTGTGAATCCTGTGAAAGTTGGATTGTACTATCCTGTACATAATAAATTGCTGACACAGATATTGAAGGCAAAATTAAATAAATAAAGAATGAAAAAAAACCCCTTTTGAGGTGCATGTGTGGTAGCCAACATAAGAATTTTTTTCTAAAAGTTTCCTGTAACCATTATTTTATTCTTTGAATAACAACATCCTAACAAACATACTGAAACTCTTTTAAGTGACTCTGAAAAGCAGCATTTACCCAAAGAGGAATCATCCAGGAGCACTGGTACTTTAATGTGGAAATAGAGTAGTTAGCTGAACACATTGTCATATTTTTTGACATCCATTACTGGAAAGGCAAAAGATTTCTTTATAATCCTCACACAGTTCACACAGTCTCTTCCTGAGTAGTCTTCATTGTATTTACCACTGCTAATAAGGTAATCCTTGCAAATACTGCTTCCCTCAAGATTGCCCATATAAACTAATATTTTAGAAGTTGTGTTTACATTCAAATACAAAGCAAACATCCAGTTCTTCTTTTTACTTAATGTCTCAGGACTAGAACTAAGGAAGGAACTGTTACATTTGATTTGTACATTTGCAGGCTTTACAGTGTCAAAATTACTTTAGTCAAAATTGCAAATCTGCTGGAGTTTGGAATAATTCGACAACTCCTTCCTGAGAATCTGTGCAAATATGTTTATTTGCTGCAATATTTGATTTATTTGTTTATTTTGCTGTTACTGTTACTTTCTCTGTTTGTACCTTGTAGCTGAAGCATTGCAGTCGTTACATACACGACTTGTTTCCTTCTTTGATCAAAAACTTGGACCCTGTCCCACTTAGACACCTTCTTAACCTTGTCTCAACTCTTCATCCCAGTGCTCACACTGAACAGGTAAAGACAAGGCCAACAGAATCACTGTCATGAGAAAAGCAAGTAAATGAGAGTGTTAAACAACCCTTCTGGATTTGTCTTCCTGAGGGAATGCAATAAAAGGAATATTCACTAATGCAGAAAGGGGGAACTCTATGAGTAAAGTTGTCATGTTTCTTCAAGTACACCTTTTCTGGCTTTTGAAGTCTAATCTTTAGAGATTTTCAAAGATTTCATAACCACTGACGGAAGATTTTAACTTCCTGTCTGAAGTTAGAATGTGTTTCACACAACATCAGTTAGTTGATTTGTTTATTTTGATGGGTTTATTTTGGTGAGCTGTAGTATTGGCATAGAGTAAGATGAACAGTGGTTTTTTATATGCAAAACCTGCTGCTTAATGGTACTTTTCCCTGGTTTTCTTTCCAGACCTTGTATTTGGCATCCATGCTGATAAAAGCCCTGTGGAATAATGCACTGGCAGCTAAGGCTCAGCTGTCAAAGCAAAGCTCCTTTGCATCTTTACTGAGTACCAACCTGCCCATGGGAAACAAAAAAGGTGCGTGGTTTTCCAGTAGATCTGGGAGTTAAATTTGGAATTTTTGTTGTCTCCTTGTTGAGTTTGGACGAAAAGCAGGTATAGAACTTTCTCCTTTAAGTGTTTTTTAAAAGTGTCATGCTGGCATATTTTTCCAGCAGAACTTGAGGCTGTAGGTGAAAGCATTAAAAGTCTGTGAGTGCATTCGGAAAGCTTTGTGTTTCAGATCCATTCCGTTTGTGTAGCTAAAGTAGTCTGTATTTTTCTTTTTTCTTTTCTTTTTAATTCAGAAGATGATCCCTAACTCATCAGTTAACTATTCTTGTTCTACTGCACATCTATAATATAATAGCTACATAAAATCTTACAGAAGCTTATCTAGTTTTTACCTACTTTTGGGTATTGCATGCTGTTTCTGATTTGCTTTTTTTGTTTCTTACTTGACTGTGTCTTTGCCCACAGTCATTACTAAAGGTGCTGCCAAGCCATTTTACTGTAGCCTCCCTTTCTCTTCCTACTGCTGGTTTTTATGAATCATGGGCAACTATATGCTGACAAAATGATTTTTAGTCACTTATTCTTCCGTCCTGCTTTTTCCCTTCAGAAGAAGAGGAGCTCAGAAGAGCAGCCCCTTCCCCTTGTAAGTATCATTTTAGTTGTACACCACAGTTTAATACTACAGTGCTTTTGAATTTGAGCAGGATTGGAGTAAATTTGAAATTCTGTTTTTATGAGAAATCAAGTTGAAATGATATTTTGAGTAGAACCTAGGAAATTTGTACAGCTATGGCAAGAAGAGACATCAAAATACAAACTTTGTAGTAAAATGCTCAGTGTTCTAAATGAACTCATTAGTGTTCAGGTACACAGATTTTTTGAGCTATATATCCCTGTTTGCTGGAAGAACGCTCAACATTTGAGGCAGATTTATGCAAGGCTGTTACATTCCAGTAATTGCCTGTCACAGAGTAACTGGGAAATGTGGTTTTGAATTAGGGTCACCAGCAGCAAGTCCTCAAAGTAGTGACAACAGTGACACCCATCAGAGTGGAGGCAGTGACATTGAAATGGAGGAGCAGCTGATTAACAGAACAAAACACGTCCAGCAGCGACTCTCGGACACAGAGGTAAGAGTGAGAGTCTGAGTCTGGGAATTCTGTTACTGAGTTGCCTGTTATTAGCTATGAAATGATTTTTTTATCTGTACTTATTTCAAAACCACTTCAGACAAATGTATTCCTGCATTTAAATTGTGTTTCAGTTAGGTTGATCTCTTAGTAAGGGACTGCAAGATGTTTCTGTGTCACACTGTGACTCTTAGCACGTGCAAAGTCTGCACATACGCCCTTTTAGCAACAAGGTAATGCAAAAAATCAATTATTAAATCTGAATCTTGCTCGGAGCATTTTGTCATCAGCAACCAAATTGAGAAAGAATGAATTGAAACTTGTAGATGTGACACATTTCCTCCTAAAGGAAGAACGATGTTTGAATGATGATGATGATATTAATTATGTATTTTCAGTGGTCCTTTATTTTCCCACCAATCTTAAAAAAACCCAAAATAATTTCAGGAATCCATGCAAGGAAGCTCTGATGAGACAGCCAACAGTGGTGAGGATGGCAGCAGTGGTCCTGGGAGCAGCAGTGGCCACAGTGATGGATCCAGCAACGAGGCCAACTCCAGTCACGCCAGCCAGTCCGCCGGGAGCCCCGGCAGCGAGGTGCAGTCGGAAGACATCGCGGATATCGAGGCTCTCAAAGAGGAGGAGGATGAAGAGGAAGAAGACAGGAGTCACAATCCCCAGAAAAGCAGCAGGAGCACAGATCTACGAGGCAGAAAACTGGAATCAGAAGCGGGCATTTGTCTGGGAGATGCCCAGGGGGCGTCGGAGAGGAGCGGCGCCAGTAACGGGGCGGGCAAGGAGCACGTTTTTAACACGGACGCGGTGCCGCCGGTGGACAATCGCATCCGCATGCTCGATGCTTGTCCTCATGCTGAGGATGCAGAGCACGACATGGCAGGGGAAATGAGCACTGCTCACATTTCACAAGGCTCTCAAGATTCTTGTATAACTCACACAGGGGACTTCCTCGGGGAAACGATTGGGAATGAATTATTTAACTGTCGACAGTTCATTGGGCCACAGCACCACCACCACCATCACCACCACCACCATCACCATGATGGGTAGGTAGCTTGGCATTTCTTCTGGCTCCTTCCAGAACAGAAATAAAAGTGGTAGCAGAATCCTCCATTTGGGCAGAAATTGGTTTATGGACATTTTGCTGTAGCTCAGGATAATTTTGTCTTGCAGAAATGACATCATTTATCACAGACATTTATCATGTTATCACAGACAGTTACACAGAAATCTGATTTGTTAACATCTGATTAAAGGTTTCACTTAAATTTTGGTATTGAATAAAAAAGACAGCATTTAAGAAAATGTTACAAATGTTCTGGAAAATGCTGCATGTAGTTAACATTAAGAAGCCAACTCAGTCATCATGCTAGTGAGGCCTTCAGTTTATTTATCTGTAATTGTTTTTCCAGTTCATACAAGGGCTGCTGTTCAAACAGATGATTCATCCTGACTTTAGCTTTAGGGAGATGTCTGCTCACTTGTAGTCTGCTCTAAACATGTTCCTCTTTGATATTGTCCATTCTGATACTCTTCTTTTACAGGCATATGGTCGATGATATGCTTAGTGCAGATGATGTCAGCTGCAGTAGTTCTCAAGTCAGTGCAAAATCAGAGAAAAATATGGCAGATTTTGATGGGGAAGAATCTGGCTGCGAAGAGGAGCTTGTACAGATTAATTCCCATGCTGAGCTAACATCTCATCTTCAGCAGCACCTCCCTAACCTGGCCTCTATCTATCATGAACATCTGAGTCAAGGTAAGAGTGATAAAACAAAACCTGAAAAACTTTGTTTGTAATTCTGAATTAGCCTCCAGTAATTATAATTAATTAATTAATCGAAACATTATAATTCATTATTAATTGAAATAATAATGAAATTATTTTAGTAATTTATTTGTATTTGTCCAAAGAAACTATGATGACTGCTGAGAACTTAACATTTCTCCAAGAGATTCATTTTTATATCTTGTGTTCATTAGTGAACACAGGAACATTCATTTGTGTTTAGGTGTGTTTTAGCTGTGTTTATCTTTTTAAATCCCCCCTTCCCATTTCTTCTGGAGCTTTTAATGCAAATTAAAACAAATAAAGGCACAAAAGAACCTAGCACATGTTTCTTCTAATAGCTTATTTAAGTATGAAGAAAGGTGGTACTGAAAGCAAGATTTCTTTCTATTTTCCTCTCTGAAACCTTCTGCAGTTTTTGTTCTGGTGGGTGCATATTACTGTGAGTTTGTACATTTGACATCATAAATTAACCTATAAATGAATGAACCATCATGGGCTCTAGAGAAGAGAATTCTGGAAAAATGACTTAAAATACAACTTGATACTTTGGGGAGCTTGCTGTAAAGGGCATTTGATGCTATTTCATCTTACACTGCCAAATCTTCTAGTTTACTTCAGGGTGCAATTTAAGATGCTGCTAAAACACTTCTCAAGAATTATATCATCTTTCCATATGCTATTTTGGCAGCTTTATTTTCTTTTTTACCCTCTTTTGAAACATAATGGAGAGCAGGGTTGATGAAGGGTTCATGGTTTTGTTCACTGGCCTGGAAGAACCAAGTTTGCTCTCATCCAGCAGACAGCAAACGCAGTGCTGTTTATGTACTTCCCTGAAATCATTGAGTAAGAAGTTTTTATAATAATAACAACAATTTCAGCCTGACATTGAAAATTTGGATTTTTTTTCTCTACTGCAGAGTTGAATAAACTCTTAAAACTTCATAAATCTATAAATCAGCGTATTTTTTTCAATATTTTCCGTAGATATTACTTGTCTAACTGAAGATTCAAATTACTGGTTGAGCATGAGGCCTTCAGTGCAGATTATTTTTGACACCCCTAGTTTTGCATGTGCAAATAATTGCAGTGTTCTGTGTGCAGTCTGAATTTTCTACTTGACTTTGCTGTTGCATGAAAATAGTATCAAGTAGTAGATCAATGAGTGGTGCCAGCTGTGGGCATAGAGAGGAAGGAAAATGTCTATCAGTGTTTATGAAAACATGATGAGTTTCTAAAATCCTGCACTTTGATGGTTTAGCACATGGTAAAAATGATGTTTGTTTTCACTTGGATGGAGGGAATCTTGTAGTAGGAGGGGAGTTTATTGAAATGTGCTCCTTTCCTGCATTCCAGCCAGGGTGGTTATGGAGATAACTCCCTTTGGACCACGGCACTACAGAAAGGCTTAAGAAATATTTTAATTACAATATGAATTAAATTAAAAAGCAATTGCATCTGCAGTTCTTCAGTGCTGTTTTTAATTGCACTTTGCCATTAGCCAAAAGCAGTGTAAATATTGGCCCAACTGCCCTGTTGGCTTCTTGTATGGTCTTTTAAGAACCCATATGTGAGAAAAGGCTGCAATTACAGTGTTGTTGCACTTTGAAATAGCCAAGTTAACAAATAAAACGTGTTGTTGTTTGTGCACTTAGGGAGTAATGTTCAATTCAGATGTTCCTTCTGTTTATTCACTAATGGTCTTTATATTTTGTCCAGGACCAGCAGTTCACAAACATCAATATAACAGCAATGCAGTGACAGACATTAATTTGGATAACGTTTGTAAGAAAGGAAATACCCTGCTGTGGGATCTGGTCCAGGATGAAGATGCAGTAAGTTGAATATCAGAAAACACTGCTTTTTAAAAGAAAATAAATGCATAATATTCATTGTCTTTTCTTTCTACTTGCTGTAGATTCATCTTTCTGAAGGGTTAATAAATGAGGCGGAGAAGCTGCTCTGTTCTTTAGTGTGCTGGTTCACTGACAGACAGATTCGAATGAGATTTATCGAAGGCTGCTTAGAAAATTTAGCAAACAACAGGTAACTTTAATCATAAATTATCTATTTTATAAGTACCTTATTTTTGCAACATACCAGAAATCCAAGTTGGCTGTAATGGTTATTTCATTTTACAGGAAGACAACTTAAACTAGGCAAAAGCAAAAGAATAAAAATAGTTTCCAAAGTGTTGTGGATGTTTCTGATGCTCCATTTTTTTTGCCTTGGTTTCCTGAATTTCTCATTTTGTTGTATTTGTCTGTTCTCCCTTCTGCCAGAGGTTTTTTGCCTTCCTGCCTTTGGTTAGATCAGGTCTGCACCTTAGTCAGTCGAGTGCAAGGTCAGGTGCCTTGGCTCAATATTGAATTTGAACTCAATATTCAGATTTTACGCACAAGTGGCTGAGGAACAGACAAATTCTTTTCCACCAAGTCTGTTATGGGGTTTCATTTCTGTGAGGAAGGAACAGCTTGACCTCAGATAAATTGTTTTAATACCAGCCAAAGCTGTGAGATTGTACTGGTGAAAGTGGAATTTATTTTCACGATACAAATGGCAGCTGGACATCACCTGCTGTGTTGTGGTGTTACCTTTTTGCTGAGAACTGCATTTGTGAGATGAGCTACGAGTATGCTGAGAGATTCATCTCATCTGTGTGTCCAGGGAGTTACATGTAAAGAATTTGAGGTGTGTGTAGGTCAGGTTCAGAAAACTTCTTGGTTGACTTGATGGGAGATTCCACAAGCACAGGAGGGGCATGGACCTGTTGGAGCACATCCAGAGAAATTGATTAGAGGGATGGAGCCCCTCTCCTGTGTGGAAAGGCTGAGAGAATTGGGATTGTTCAGCCTGGAGAAAGAGAAGGCTTTGGGGTGACCTAATTGTGGCCTTCCTCTGCCTGGAGGGAGCCTGCAGGAAACATGGAGAGAGACTCTTTACAAGGGCCTGGAGTGACAGGACAAGGGGGAATGGCTTCAAATGGAGAGTAGGTTTAGATTAGATATGAGGAAAAAATTGTTGATTGTGAGGGTGGTGAGGCCCTGGCACAGGTTGCCCAGAGAAGCTGTGGCTGCCCCATCCCTGGAAGTGTTCAAGGCCAGGTTGGATGGAGCCCTGAGCAATCTGGGATAGTGGAAGGTGTCACTGCCCATGGCAAGGGGTGGAATGAGGAGACTTTAAGTCCCTTCCAGCCCAGATCTCCCTATGATCTGTGGTGTACAGAGCTTTCCTTTAGTCGGTTTGCTCACAGAACCTGAGTTTCTCAAAGGAATTTTTGAATCAGTTATTTCAGCTTTGTAACAGTCACGTGTTGTCATTGTTTCTCTCTTTCTCCCTTAGATCTGTAGTAGTTTCACTTCGTCTCCTTCCCAAGCTGTTTGGAACATTTCAGCAGTTTGGAAGCAGCTATGATACACATTGGATAACAATGTAAGTAGGCCCCTGTCCCAGCAGTGCTGGCATTTAGGGGGCTCTGTGGTGTGTTAAAACCTTTGAAAGCTGAAGATAATACAGAGTACATACAGCATTCCTTAGCAGAACAAACCATGCAGCTGCCTGGTATAACTGTAGAGAACAGACTGACAGAACTTCTGGGGAAGTGACAGTGATTATCAGGAATTTTTCTTGGCCTTTTTGACATGACATTTAAACATAGTCCTGAGTTAGACTTTTTCTGAATTAGGGCCGTGAGGAACAGTTTTCATAGGCTCAAAAGGGAGTGTTCTGTCAGTGCTATGCCTGAAAATGACATTAGGATACCTTAAGAATTGCAAGGAAGAGTACAGTACTGGAAAATGCTCCTGAATTTGTGGTAGATGGAAAACTGAATGTGTACTTTGGGGTTACGTGTGTGCCATTTTCCTGTAGCAGCTGTCTGCTTTCTGTGGTTTTTCTGATCTTTTGAAGCAAACCATAATACTTTCTGTCCTTTAAATTGCCACAGGTGGGCAGAAAAGGAGCTAAATATGATGAAACTTTTCTTTGATAATTTGGTACACTACATCCAGGCAGTCAGGGAGGGACGACACAAACACGCACTGTAAGTACACAACTGACTTGGAGCGTTGGATATTTTATGGTTTGAAACATTTCTGCTTTCTTCTGTTGCTTCTGATGTGTTCTTGTAAGTAAATACTTTCTATAGGGGCTTTTCCTGTTTAGGGAGACAAAGGTCTGTAAAAACATTTTAAATAGGTCCTTTTTCTTTAAAAAATCCCAACTCTTGTGTCATTTTTGTTAGACATCATGTTGAGTATTTGTGTGCAAATAAAACATGAAGGTTTAGATATTCAAGTTAATTTAAAGTGATTTCATATCACTATTCAAATGTTTTAGTTTTAAAATTTGTCATTAGCCTTTGCATAATTTTTTTGTTTAACACATCCAGCTGTACTTTCTAATCTGTGTGATCAAAATCAGGTGTAAATAAACAAGCAATGCAATTTCCAGCTCCCCAATCCCAGAGGAAGACTGTTCATGTTTTGACAGATGTCAAAGTCAATATGGGCACCCACATCTGAAAAATGTTGCTATTTATGGGTCCAATTTAACTTCTTCAAATCTAATTTCACCCTTTATATTAGATGTTGCTTTAGTGAGGAATTACTTAGAAAGGTGGGATCCTTTAAATTAAGGCAAAATGATAAATTGTTCTACTCCTTTGACCATCAAGCTTTTATTGTATAAATAGAAAAAAAGGTAATCTTTTTATATAAGTTATGAAAAAACATTTTTATAAAGAATATGTATCATCTGGAATCGGAAATTCAGAGTAGAAATACCAGCATTTTACAAATTTGGGGGAAAAGAATTAAGTAGATCCTGCAAGGTGACAAAATGATGCACTTGAATTGGACTGTAAGCCAAAAAACCCACTCCCATTCCCCTGCTTGAATCCCAACAAAAAAAGGACCTTATCTTGAGGCAACTGTTGTGTCATTCCACTGTTTGGGGTGGTTCTGCAGCATCTGCAGCTGGGGTCTGGACCATGCACTGAACTAGAAATTCAGAAAGGAACTTGTAAGAAACAATCATTTATGCTTTGAAGAGGCACGTGTATGAGTAGGAGAGAAATTCTGACAATAAACAATTAAATAATCTTCCATTTCTATCCAAATTTGCATTTAGATACAGCCACAGTGCAGAAGTTCAGGTTCGTCTTCAATTCTTGACGTGTGTGTTTTCAACTCTGGGATCTCCAGATCATTTCAGTGAGTATTTGAGGTTATCTTACCACAGAAGCACCTCAGAGTAAGCAAAAATACCTCCTAGTAATCCATGTCAGCTTAATATGGTATTTTAAACATGCAATTTAAAATAATCTCTGAGACAGTTTCAAAAGAAGGAAGATTTTCTGGCAAAAGCACAGAACCAACACTGGAATTCAAATTTTCTTGCAGTTGAGTGAGAAATTTTCATGTTCTTTGTGCTTCAGTTTTTCTAAATAATAGGATTGCAATAATTACTAAAGGAAGATAATACATTATGTACTTATGGGCTTTGGTTTGTGTCCATAATGTTCCCAGAGATCTTTTACTGGAGTACTGTATTCTAAAAAGGAATAATTCCTTATATTTTAATCCTGTCAGAAATTAATTTTCTGGATGAAGAAAGAAATTACACTTTTTACAATTGATATTTGAGTGGTCTCATTATAGCTAGTCAAAGTTATCATACAATACATTTATAGGTTGTGACCTGACATAAATATTCTGATTTTTCTGTGTGTATCCTTGGGTTTTGTGGAGTATTTGGTGTTATAAAGGAGTAGTTAAAAATACTTCCCTGATTGTAGGGTTGAGTTTAGAACAAGTGGACATCCTGTGGCACTGCTTAGTAGAAGATTCTGAATGTTATGATGATGCACTACACTGGTTCTTGAATCAAGTACGGAGTAAAGACCAGCATGCCATGGGGATGGAGACTTACAAACATCTTTTTTTGGAAAAGGTAAGTAGAGAGTTAATTGCAACCTTATAATTCCTTATAGAGATGCTTCATTCCATATCAACAGTATTTAATGGATTTAAAATTGATTCTATGGAAATCATCTCTTCAGTAGCCCAGGAGGGCCCCACTTGCCATGCAGAGGTTTTTCTCTGCTTGGAGAGAGGAGGGAAATGGATTAGTGGGAATTCTTTTCACACAGCTATTTACCTGAGTGTTTCTTTACAAAGAGTGTTGTATCCACAGCTGTGTAGCACTTTTATTTGAATTTGAAAAAAAAATTCTGCACAAAACCATCATTTGCTTTATGCTGTACAGCTTAACCTGACTGAAAAATGGACTTTTCTTTTTGGGAGGGGCCTATAAATCTCAGCAGTACAGCCACTGAAAAGACAAACATGCAGAGCTCTTTCCAAGGGGTTCCATTCATCCATTTTGACAGATGACATTACAAAATGGATAGATTGTGCAATAATTAATATAGTCTCGTTCTTTCCAAGGTTACACAGGTTTTTGTCTAGTTTTGTAATGTATAAGGTTTTTTGAATGGATGTCACATATGCTAACAAATTCTTTCGCTGTTGGTAAGTTAAGCAGCTGATGTTAAAGTAACTTTTTTTTTCCCCCTGCATTGTTTAAATCAGTGGTAAACTGTTTAAGACAATTGTAGTTGATTTTTTGCATTGTATCCAAAATTCAGGGTGTGGTCTTTTGCAAGAACAAATTCTGTTTGATCTACTACATTTGAATATGGTGAATAATAACAGTGATTAGTAATAACAGTGCTAGTGCAATAAATACCCTGTAATTGCTCTCTGTTCCACCACTGAAATTTTTTTGCATACTAAAGCCCATTGATTTTGTTTAGATGCCACAACTAAAACCTGAAACTATCAGTATGACTGGCCTAAACCTCTTCCAGCATTTGTGTAATTTGGCTCGGTTGGCTACGAGTGCTTACGATAGTGGCTCCAACTCCGAGGTGAGCCTGGCTTCTGTCTGCTGCTTTTCTTCTCTCTGGCACGTGTGGATTTTGTCTCTAAAGGCAAAGATAGAAAACCACAAAGTGAAAACTACCTGTTGCCCGCATCTCTTTGTGCAGTTTATCATGTTGTTAACATAACTGAACTGTATCCACTGTTGAGTTTAAGGAATGAGTTTGTAACATTTACTTACCTAATGAAGAAGAGTCAGATGACATTCTATTAGTCATACTTATTTCTGACTTGAAATCTGTTGTAAAATGTGTCTCAATTTATGTATTATGTGCTTTAGAAGTTTTTTGCCCAGAGAAATTACCTCATAAATAAAATTATGCTTAGAATATATTCTCCGAATTGATTTGAGGCAATTTATTTTTCTTGCATTGAATACCGATTGTGGTTTTACAGCTTCATTTGAAAGTATTCCTGTTTGTCAGAAATAAAAATTGACTATTTTGAATTTCAGTTCTCCTCATGACTTAGAAAATGTTTCTGAAAAACTTAGAGCTTTGTAGTAATTGGTGTGTGCAGTGATGACAGTGCAAGCAGTGGAGAAAATGAGATATTGTTAGTGATTGAGTCAAGAGGCAAAAAAAATGTCTCAAATCAGAGAAAAGTGAAATAATGAGGCAATGTTTGGTTTCTGTGTTTGTTTTCCTTTTGGCAGTTGTGTGGCATGGACCAGTTCTGGGGCATTGCTTTGAGGGCACAGTCTGGTGATGTCAGTCGAGCAGCCATCCAGTACATCAACTCTTACTACATCAACGGTATCAACTTTAATTTTTATCTTTTTTTTTTTCTGTTTAAAGTGTTTTAAAGAATACCCAGCACTATCCTCTTTTTATTCTTAGTGTTAAAATGTGTTGTTCCAAAGCTATGCCCGTATAATTGACTTGAACTGGTATTACAGGTAAAACTGGTCTGGAAAAAGAACAGGAATTTATTAGCAAGTGTATGGAGAGCCTGATGATAGCTTCAAGTAACCTGGAGCAAGACTCTCATTCAAGTCTGACCATTATTGAAAGAGGGCTCTTAATGCTGAAAACACACCTGGAGGCTTTCAGGAGAAGGTAAAAAGCTCTCTTGATATATTTGGATGCAGAATTTATTTCTACTCCTCTTACCATAATGATGAGTGTGTTAAGAGTTATTATTAATTTAAGGAATGGTTTCTTTGTGTTTAGGAAAGCCAGTAGGGAATAATTGTGAAAGGTAATAAATAAAGTTTAAACAGTTACCAGAGTGGGCCCTTGTTCTTGTGTAAATGTGTGGATGTGGTTCAGATTTCCCCGTCCCTCACCAAAGAAACTTCTTTGAAGTTATTTTAATTTTATTTGAAAAATAGTGAGGATGTCATAACTTCCTCTTATTTTGAAAAAAATCCCAGCAACCATTCACAGGTTGTCTTTCTCTCATTGTTTAGCAAACATTTGTGTTAAATAGGCTTTGACAAGAACACTTTTTCCATGTTTTTACCTGCTTCCTAAGGTTTGCATATCACCTGAGACAGTGGCAGATTGAAGGCACTGGCATCAGCAGTCACTTGAAAGCCCTGAGTGACAAACAGTCGCTACCTCTGAGGATTGTCTGTCAGCCAGCTGGACTTCCTGACAAGGTGAGTTACAATTCCTTTTCCTGGCAGACCCTCCCCTGTTAAATGTTAGGAATTCCATAGTGCTCTTGAGAAAATAAAACACCTGTTTTCTTTCAGATGACCATAGAAATGTATCCTAGTGATCAGGTGGCTGATCTGCGAGCAGAAGTCACACATTGGTATGAAAATCTGCAGAAGGAGCAGATAAATCAGCAAGCACAGCTTCAGGAGTTTGGCCAAAGCAGCCGCAAAGGGGATTTCCCTGGTGAGCTCTTTCTACCTGGAGATTTTGTCTTTACAGCTTAAATGATTGTGGGGTTTTTTTTCCCCCAGATATCCCAGCTGAGCAAGCGTTACGGTTTATTTTCTTTAGCTCTAGTTCTGATTAGTACCCCCCTCACTTGTAATTAATGGTGGTGTTTCTTAAGCACTACCATTGATTTGAAATAGCAAAGAAAATATGCATGTCAGAAGTCCTTAGATCTATCCCAGTTCCATGTTCCAATAGATTTTCCTCTACTTTATTTTTCTTCTTGTTGTTTGAGTTATGTTATTTTCTGTAAACTGGAGATACTGTTGCACACAACTTGATAAAGTTCTATATTTCTGTATATCTTATTCTGAATTTCATCTGATTCATGCACTTCTGGCTCTGCCATCGATTCAGAGTTTGGAGCCATAATTCAAATTCATAATTTATGCTCTGTATACATGTATTCCAGTCAGGTGGAAGATCTTCCTTACTCCTGCAATTGCTTTTTAATTTATGGTCATCCTGTAGCAAAAATGATTCTTCTGCTTGCTTTGAGGCTCCTAATCTGGAATGTCACCTTGCTCCTGAGATGGCCATTGCATGCTTAGTATAGTGAATATGCATCCTGTTGTTGTTCCCTTTTATTGTGTTTGTGAGTAAATGAGAATTCCTGCTTTAATCCTTCAGGAGGATGTTTTCTAAATCCTCTTGTTGTTATATATTACAACATTCTTATCAGTTACTGCTGTTCAAAATGTTTTCTGAATTATCTTTATGTTTTCTTGGTTTTTCTCTCGTTATAAGCATGAGTTAGCATGTAACGAATAATTATCTGAACAAATTCTGTCCATGAACAGCTCCTTCCAACACCACTATTAGAAAATGTTTAAACATGATTCAGACTTGCTTTTCACAGTTTAACAACTTCTAAAAAACGTGTTTTAATGAGACACAATGTGAGTAAACTGGACTGAATTTTGAACACATTAATTGCCTTCTTTGTAAAATCCTTTTCCAGCCACTCATGAGAAGCAGTTTTAGTAAAGAGATTGTCTTGTTTTCCACCATTTAGCAGAAAATATTTCTTTTTGTTGTAACTGGGATTTTAGAAACGTGGTTATGCTGGGCAAAGTGTGCTTGTAGGAAGAGAGGCTTGATTGTCTGCACCAAATGAAATTCTTATCTTTTAATTGGGCAGGTTTCTTGTTCAGCGTTGAGTTCTTTGCAGGGTATTCTCAGTTTTTCCTTTCTGAAGTGGGTGTGACCTCTGTGGTTCCAATTTACATTTAAGTGAGATTAATCACTGCTCCTTTGACTTGAGCACAAGTGTGTGGTACAAGGGAATTTTGTTGATGATCACAGTCATTTTCCATTGTCCTTCTGTGGCATAGTGTCATTTACTACAAACTATGGAAGGCATGTTTAAACTTCTGTTATAAACACTTTTCACTACAAGGTTGGGTGACCTGTTATTGAAAAGGTTATTTCTGAATACATGCAAGTAAATTTAGTTTAATGTAATAACCACTTTTCTTAAGGAAATTACATTCAGGTTTTGCCTCTTATTTGCTGCTGGAGGGTGTACTGTTCAAACTAAGAAACTGCAACTATGATTCCACAATTTTGCTGAAATAAGCTTTTATCCTAGGTGGCCTCATGGGACCTGTGAGAATGATTTCATCTGGGCACGAACTGACAACTGACTATGATGAAAAAACGCTCCATGAGCTGGGGTTTAAGGACATGCAGGTACTGCCAGCATGGAGAGCAGCCACTGGAAACACGGGCCAGTCCTTTGCTTTTGTGTTCTGCAGCTGATTCTGTTTGTGGGGCTGGGTGTGATCAATATGTGGGGTGATACCAGCTCAGGACTGGAGTCTCCCCAGCCTCAGGGGCAGAATAGGGAGTGCAGTTACACCATGAATGCCTTAAGTGAAGGCAAACCCAAACTTCATTTGTGGCAGTTGTTGAAAATGCTGCAAAGTAAAGATTTGACTACAAAATAAAAATTTATCTCTAAGTTTTTATTCTGATCCTTGTGAAAAAATCCCGTGGCTTATTATTATTCCATGGCTTTTATTCCATGAATAAAATTGTCTCTGCTCCTTGTCTCTCTCTGTTCCAGATGGTATTTGTGTCCCTGGGTGCCCCCCGGAGAGAAAGGAAAGGTGAAGGTGTCCAGCTCCCAGCTTCCTGCCTACCTCCTCCTCAGAAGGACAACATTCCAATGCTTTTACTCCTGCAAGAACCTCATCTTACCACCCTTTTTGATTTGTTAGAGATGCTGGCCTCTTTTAAGCCTCCTTCTGGAGAAGTGGCTATGGAAGATAGTGAGGTAATTTAGGGTAATTTTATTAGAACAATTACATGTAAGTCTCACTTAATTGGATCTGGTTTTCCTGTGTAGCTTACTTCTTATATACTCTGGTCAATTGCTAGAGATGTTTATTGCCTGCTTATTCACTTCTGGTAAAATCTTTATCATAATTTCTCTTATTTTCTTAGTAATACTGTTCTGATATGTTTTAATGTTCCAAATATTGTAGAAGCTGTAAAAAGAATTCTTAAGAAACAATATTGATTCTTTAAGTAGATGTGGTGACTCATAATGGGAGGTGGCTTGAAGAAAGGTTTGTGAAGTTGTATTGCAAAAACTCAAGCTTTGTCTTGTATACCATCATTAGCTTGAGGGAAATTTAATAATATATAGTAGATTCGAACCTGTAGTTTATTTATAAGTTTAATGTGCATTTAAATATTCCAAAATATGTGATATGATTTAAAGATCATGTAACTTAGTTTCTTCCAAGTTGAGACTTCAACTATCATGTCCTAATTATTTATTAGATAGGAAACAGCTTCATAATTAAGGAGAAGTACATTTTTGGGCTTTGAAATCTCATTTTCTCAAAGAAGTTCCCACTAAGAATGGTTGTGGTTTGGTTTGTCAGAGTGCAAGGTGTGAAGAGCTCCATCTCCATGCAGAAAACTTATCCAGACGTGTCTGGGAACTGTTAATGCTCTTACCAACGTGCCCTAATATGCTGCAGGCATTCCAGAATATTTCTGATGAGCAGGTGAACAAAGTTTTACATATTTGTCTCTATTATACATGAATGTTGTAGCACCCAATGTTTTAGCTAAATTTTCCCCAAATGGGAATGTTAAATACTAAATATGTTAAGTGTGCTGAGGCACAAGTCAACCTAATAAATCTAAAACTAAACAGAGGTATCAGCTTATCTCCCAAAGTTTGTTCTTATCATTCCTTTTCAAAATTTATTTTATAAATGAAAAGAATAGTCAGTACTTGATCACAATCTTTTGGCTTGAATTCAAAGAGCAGTTTCTTGAGCTGCAGCCGGGCTTTAACACTGTGACTGTTGTGACAGTGATACTTCTGTACTCTCTTTTCTAAGTTCACAGCATGGATTGGTTGGAAGCATAGTTGATTTTTTGTCCTACAGATGAAAATATTATTCAGCCTCTTTAAAAGTGGTTGAAAGTATGTCCTAACAGATTTTGAATATAACAGCTCTTAAAGCACGTATGCATCAAAATTTGGGTGGAAGTTACTGTTCAGACTGCAACATTTGCTTTCCTCTAATTTAAAGTTGTGTGTATGTTAGCATGCAATAATGTTGCCTTTTCATTATTCAAATTGTTAATCATGTATAGAAATGTGCTTGGAATTGTCTAATTTCAGATAACAGCTGAAATTAAACCCCAAATAATTTGTCCATGCCACTTGAAAAATCCTCTGCCTGAATTTTTAGGTAGATCAGCATTACATGAAATTGTGTTCATTGTTTTCTGTCTTTTTTTTCCTCTTTTAAGGGTAATGATGGCTTTAGCTGGAAGGACCTTCTGCGAATAAAAAGTGCCCATAAACTTTTGTATGCCCTGGAAATTATTGAAGCTTTGGGAAAGCCCAACAGGAGAATAAGACGTGAATCCACGGTAATTTTCTTGCACAGAATATCTGTGTTCCTCTGAACCAACACATGTATCAATGATGTATTTTGTAATATTATAATTCTTTTGCTGTTGGTACAATTAATCTTATTTATCTTTAGGGAAGTTACAGTGATCTTTACCCAGACTCAGATGATTCAAGTGAAGATCAAATAGAAAACAGTAAAAACACGTGGAGCTGCAAGGTTTGTTTTTCCTACAGTATTCTGTGATACCTAAGACAGTTTTTCATGGGAGATATAAAATAAAAACCCATTTAAAATGTCATCTATCTTAAAGTTTCTTATCTCAAATTTAAGAATAACATTTGCAAGTTTTTCTTTGTTATCAGGCCTGTAAATTGGTCTCAGCCATGTACAATTATTTCATTTCTTTTCATTAAATAGCCAGCTGAATAGTTTATAATTTATTTATTCATTAATTTACTAAGCTTAGATTGGTATCTAGCTGATCTTAGTGATATTTCTGTGTCTGCTTTATCTCACATTGGTTCCATAATATACTTGCAGTTTGTTGCTGCTGGGGGGCTCCAACAATTACTGGAAATTTTCAATTCTGGAATCCTAGAGCCTAAAGAACAGGAATCGTGGACTGTGGTAGGTGTTTATTCACCCTTCCTCTCCTGAAGAATATTCCTGTTATTTTTAAAGACTTTTAATACTTTGACCCTTTGTTACAGTTATTTTTCTTTTGTGAAATGGATTCATTCTCTGATTGAAGCCACCAGAGTCTATGCAGTAGCATATTTTTTTTGGATGTTTTATATTCCTGGAAGAGTTTATTTAAAAGAAGAAAGTATAAATATATATACTTTTGCTTTTTTATGTTTTAAAATCACCCTTCCTGTTTTTCTGTGTATTTTTGTGGGGGGAGTGGTCCATTCTTAAAATTGTAGAACTTAAAATTGCAGATCATGGAACCTTAGGGAGAAAAAAACCTGGGTTCCCTTCTCAGGAATGATTGCAGCTGCATTGCTATTACAGTAACAGATCACACTTTTTTAAAGAAGTCAAAAGTAGCCAAACAAGAATGGAGTCCTCTTTTTTTTGCTTATTTTAGGGAAGGTTGTTATTTGGAAAATTGTTTATTGTAGTCTGTATTAAAAGCAGTGATCTGTTAATTATCTTTCCCTTTAAGAGACCAAGAAATGCCATTTTCCCTTGCTGTCAGTGAGACAATTAACATAGTGGCTGTGGTGTTAATAAAGACACTTCTCAATAATGAGCATGATTATTAATCATTCTTACATAATGTCTTCTTCATTATTATTCTGTCATTAGTTTGAGCTAAATCCAAGTTACTTCTAGCTTTTTATCCTTTATACCTTGCTGAGGCTTTCAGTTGCAAATTCCATAGTAGGCATGGAATTATGTGTAAAATAAATCCCTCCAAATTGAAGATTGCATTTCCTTCCTCTTCCCAGTGGCAGCTGGACTGTCTTGCTTGCTTGCTGAAGCTGATCTGCCAGTTTGCAGTGGATCCCTCAGATCTGGATTTGGCTTATCACGATGTCTTTGCCTGGTCTGGGGTAGCAGAGAGCCACAGGAAAAGGACGTGGCCGGGCAAATCCAGGAAGACAACGAGCGACCACGTGAAGGGCCTTCACATCCCTCGTCTGACAGAGGTAGGAGACAGACAGAGGTTCTGGGAGCTTTAGAAAAGGACTCTCTTTCTGAAAGAGTAAATGTGAAGTCCTTATTTTAGTAATAATGTAGTGGAAAAGTTAGTAGGGCTATAATTGATATCAGTAATGTTAATTGATATCCTACTTGTTCTCTAAAAAAGTATTTTAATAGCTTTAAACCTGGCAACCAAAAGGTGTTTTGGTGAACACATTAATTGGGAATTCCGAATTCCAGTGCTTTGTCCCTGTTTCTTAGATTTTGTTTCCTAAATGGATCAGTCCTTTTTTACAGTAACATATTATTATTGACCTATGATAGCATGGTTATAACACGAGCTGTCCTTGTCCTCGCTAAATCCATTTTGGATTCCTTTAGTAAGCACTAAAATAACTTCATTAGGGATATCTGAGAGAGTGTATGGTGAACTTATCTGCAGCTGTAAACCTTCCTGCCAGATTCCTGCATGCTGATTTCCTAAAGCAGGCCAAGCACATGGAATATTTTGGCATCAGGGAAACATTCACTGTAAATCGACTTTTTTGGGCACAGGAGCAGCTGTGACTGCCAGAAAGTGCAGGTCTGAACTCTGAGCTGGAGCCAAACTTCCCATTTGTTATACCTGGAAAACCTTAACTATTCTATAACTATCAGCAATTTCTGACAAAACAAATCCCTAAATCACCAGGGCTACTGTCATACAGGAAAGTTATCAAATGAATTAAATTTTAAACATGTAAATGCTGCTGTCAGTTTCTGTAACTGGTTTTAAATTGTTAATTGTCAATTGATTAATATTTTTGTTTGCAGTGGATTTGATATTTAAATATTTTAAGATTTTCTTCAGACTTGGATTTTAAAATTCTGTGTAGTCTGTCAGGTTCTCTAAAGATGAATATTTTAAGTGAATGTGTAGTCAATGAAATGTGTTGATCACAGAGACAGGCAAAATGTAAGTGTCCAATCTCATCCTCAACCCTGTCTCCTCAAGCCTAAGGTTTTTAAAAGGCTGTGAGTAGTTTATGTTTTTTTAAAAATACCATGTGTTTACTGGAAGGATTGAATAAATGGTTGATTTTCCTATTCAGTTGCATCGTCTTTCTTAGAGGAACAGAAATTTTAGCTTCTAGACGTAGTCAGTGAAACATGGGATTTTAGCTGTGCTTTAATAAAACCAGTAAATTGTTAACTGTGAAGATGCTGTGATTTGCCTTTGGCTCTTCCTCCTCTGCACAGGTGGGTTTATTTAGATTCACACAGTGTGTATAATTGAAAAACAGATCAAAAAGCTTGTTGTTATATTAACTTGTTTTTTTTTTTTTTTTTTCTTTTGACTTCAATTTTTAAAGGTGTTTCTTGTACTTGTCCAGGGAACCAGTTTGATTCAGCGACTTATGTCAGTTGCTTATACATATGACAACTTGGCACCTAGGTACAATATCTTTTTATTTTTGTGATAAAGCTGATCGAGTGTGCGCATTTTCATCGCTGCTTTAGTTCACAAGTCCAGGGCTCTTCCAGCTGTGGTCCCCATTGACAGCCACATCACAAATTTATTCCAGAGGCTGTAGACTTGCTTTTCTTAGTCACCTCCTGTGGTTATCCTGCCCTCAAAGCAGTGGTGGAGAGGAGAGGGGTGAGAGCTCTGTGGTCAGGGTGTGAGGCATGGATATATAACCTGTACATGACATGCTTTCGTAAATTCTCATGCCAAAATCCCTTCTTCATTTTCTCCAGAGCATTCTCAATTTCAAGGCAGCGTAAAGGAGAAATTAAAATAAATTCACTTTTATGTTACTTAGTTGTCTGCCAGTTTTGACTTATTTTTTTCACCCTGCTGAAATTACTGTTTTAGCCATTGCGCAGATACTGAAGGCAAAATTTTACCTATTGGAGATTTTGGTCCTGTTGCCTTTTTGTCCTGAGAAAAGCAATTCTGTGTAAGGCTGCTTTGTGGCAGTCAGACTGATGCTGGGGAGGTCAGGTTTTTGTTACATTGGTGTTGTAGAATTGATTCCAAGTGATGGATAGTGGGCTTTACCATATTTTTAAAAGATTGTTACGGACATTCAGAGCATTTCCAGTCAAGTCTGCAGGTGTGCTTAACTTCGACCAATAGTTGAGTTGCAGGAATAATTTTAAGTATATATGCTATGGTTTTGGTTTCATAACCTTTGATTGTAATTAATAAAAATGTAAGCAAATAAATATAAACATTTAAAGTTTGCAAATGTTTATTCAGAGTGTGGTTTCTTTAGGAGAAAACTAGATTTCTTCTGTGTGGGTCAGTTCTTAGCTCTGTTTGACATCTCTATTTTGGATAAAATAAAGGGGTACTTCTCCTTGACTTTGAATCTCATAGTTAGTAAAGCTTTATGGGGGCAACTTGAAGGTTTTCATAGTTTTATTATTGTTGCTAATTTTGAATACTGCAAGAAATGAACCCTTTTAAGATGGATAATTTTCCAGGCGGTTACTTAAGAGTAACTGTGTTGTGCCTTGTGTGTACTTGTATCTCTAAGTGATAATCTGTTACATTCTGTGATAAAGTTCAAATGATTTTCTCTTCTTCCCATCAGGGTGTTGAAGGCTCAGTCTGATCACAGGTCGAGGCATGAAGGTCAGTGCTGCAAACCAGCTGTGTCAGGACCACAATAGGGACAGCAAATTGATGATAATAAGTTATGGGTTTGATTTATTCCATCATTAGAATGCTGGAAAATTGTGTTACTCCAAGGAAATATCCATGGTTTCTGAGTGAAATCCAGTCTGGGTTTTTCCCTGATTCACCTTCTGGCCTAAATCCAGTCCGAGTTTTCTCCCCAGTCTTGATTTAGGGTGGAATCCGCTCGTGGTTATTCCCCGATCCACTTTCCAGGTGAAATTCAGTCCGGGTTTCCCCCCGATCCTGACTTTGTGTGAAATCCGGCCCAGGTTTTTCCCTGAGCCACTTCCCGGGAGAAATCTGGTCCAGTTTTCTCTCAGCCCGAATTCCACGGGAAATCTGGTCCGGGTTTTCCCCCGATCAGGTTTCCCAGAGAATTCCTGGCTGGGTTTTTCCCGATCCTCTTTCCGGCTGAAATCTCGTCTAGGTTTTCCCGATCCACTTTCCAGGTTAAATCCCGTCTGGATTTTCCCCCATTCTTGCTCCCAGCCCTGATCCCAAACTTCATATCAGACTTGGAAGGGGGGAAATTCAGTTTGATTTTGAGAGTGAAGCTGGGGCAGGGGTTGGAAGCATCTGCTGTTCAGTGAGTTTTTCCATGGGCAGCAGCTGCTTCTGTCTTGTCTGAATATTTCTTACTGGGTTTGTGGCAGAAATTCCATGTGGGAATTTTCAGCCCAAGTGGCTTCAGCAAGAACAAATCCCATACAGCACTTTATCCTGCATTAATAACCAATGGCAGAGGTATCCAGGCAGGATCCTATCAAAATGGAACACTTTGCAAAGAAGAAAATACGAAATTCAGGTGGGAGTTAAGGAGAAGATGAGGGGGCTATCAAGAATAAACTCGTTGCCCCTGAAAAGTTGAAATTAGACCTTATTCCAAGAGCAGCTTTCTTTAACCTGCCAAGAGAAGCAGCTTCATTGGCAAGACAGGTGGGATCCTATCCCATAAAAAGCTGTCCTGGCACCCTTGGACACATCTGTAACTGAGTGTTTATGCCTTGTTTACTTGAACAAACCCCAGCAGTTGCTGTCATTGGGTGGGGCTGTGCTTGGGCTCTTGGGCTGACAGTCTCTCTCCTACATAATTAAAGGTGAAGAATGGTTTCTCTGTTGATAATTCCTTTAAAAAATGGGGTGTTTGGAAGTGTAGTCCTTGAAAGCATGCCTGCCTTATTTCCAGAGGAGTGGTGACACTGGATGGAGTCTGAAACACTCCAAAACACTCATTCTTGCTCTAATTTCCTTACAAAGATGCTACCTAAGAATTTCCAAAGTTACTTGGGGGCTGCAAGATGATAGAAATGGGACTTCTGTGTGAGGGAACACAAACGTGGCCACAGAAATGAGTGCAACACAGGAAATAAGTGTGAAGATGTGATGCAAAGCACCAGCTCACTGGTTAAGAAGTAGAGATGCAGGAAAGGGTTGTGTCCCTCACTGATAATATTTAATCTGGTTAAATGGTCGTCATTAGTACAGTGATCAGTATTTAATAAGCATATTGGTAAAACTCTTGAGTTTAGGTTGTATCCTGTGTGCCTAGGAAAGATTTGGTCTTGCCTGTTAGTGTGACTGAAATAAATGTCATTTGGGCTGGACTGTGCAACCCTTCCACCCAAAAAGCCTTTGCTGTTGCTTACAGTGGCATTTCTCTCCTCCTCTTTCAGTCACTCACTATTCCATGTGGCTCTTGGTGAGCTGGGCTCACTGCTGCTCCTTGGTGAAATCCAGTCTGGCCGACAGCGACCATTTGCAAGACTGGCTCAAGAAACTCACCCTTCTTATTCCAGAGGTATGGGAAAGGGGAGGTTGTTGCATTCTAATTAGTGTCATTAACTTTGGGTTGCCATTCAATTCAAGACATGTATTTTCCTGCTAAAAGTGGCAGGATCTGCCTCAGGTATTTGCAGTGCTGTGTAAGGAGTGATCATTGTAAGGTGGCACATCTGTGGTCGATGGGAAACCACGTTATGAACTCTCACCTTTACTCTTGACTTCTGTTTGAAGGTCATTCTTTCATTGTAATTTGTTAAAATTGCTGGGTAATTTGTTGAAATTTCTGTGTGATGCCACCTGACTTGAATTAGCTTAAGTGTACTTCCCCCCCGCCTTACATTTTTACATTATTTTTTAAACTATTATTTATTTTGCTCTACTTAGAATTACAAAATGAGCTGAATGAGAATTGATACAAAAATCTTTGTCGTGGCCAAACCTTTGTCTAGCTTTAAGTAATTCTTTCTCACGTAAGAAAGGCTTAAAAATTGCATCAATATATTCACAGTAGATAATTTTTGTATTTACAGGTGGTTGCTTAAAGGTGCAGTGTGAGCATGAAGTGATAATTCTTACCTGTTGCTTTATTACTCAAGCTGGAAAAGCTTACAGGCTGACTCCATTTAAAATCCCTGGAAATGAGAGAGTGCAGACTTCCAAAGCTGCCTTAGAGATAAACTGTGGATATTTTTCTTAATAAAAGAAAGAAGAAAATAATTCTTCTAGTGAAATTAAATTAATTAATTGTTAGGAATGCGTAAGGGGAAATCCAGGATTCACATAGATTTCCTTGATTTGCCAGATGTGATATTTCTATTCTAGTCACTGTAATCTTTCCTGTAGAAAATAACTCATAACTCAAGAGACACAGGGCACAGACAAATCATCTTTTTAGTTAGAACAATATATTTTGCCTTTTTCTGTAAGCAATTTAAATGCACATTCTTTGTAATAGCTGTTTTTAGAATGACACATTCTACCCTGATAACCTCGTAGATGAGAGGAATTTATGCACCTATGAAAGAAAAACATACAAAAGAAAAAATCTTCAGAATAATGTGTGTAATCATTTAATTGTATGATTTTTCCTAGACTGCTGTTCGCCACGAGTCTTGCAATGGTTTGTACAAATTATCTCTCTCTGGCCTGGATGGGGGAGACTCAATCAATCGTTCCTTTCTGCTGCTGGCTGCATCAACCTTGCTAAAATTTCTCCCTGATGCTCAAGCTCTGAAACCAATTAGGGTAAGAATTTAAGAACTGACAAGGCTTTATCAAAGATATAGTTAAATATATTTTTTTAATATAAAAACTAAAAGTGGTAGCACATTGTCATTATGTCTGACATACGGTTTCAGGTACACAGAGATATTAAGGCTTCTGGTTTAGATGTTTCCAGAACCTTTCCAAAAGTGCTTAAACTGTGACACTGCAGTAATTTACAGCTTAGCTGTGCCTGGAGAAATGCAGAACAGCTTTTAGGAAGTGCTCTTGTTCTTGAATTTCAATGTCCATGTAACAGATATTTTAAAAAGAGTTAAATTAAAACAATCTACAGAAGATTTTGCAATATTTGTCTCATTTTCAGAAGAGTTTAAAATTAGATCTGTGTTAACTAATATTGGAATCAGCCCAAGTGTCTCATGTTTTGTCCAGTCTAATCCTGAATATTTTTGTGATTTGCACTGGGTGGGATGAACTCCACACTATTCTACAAATTTTTTACAGTTCTGGCAGATCATCCTAACAATTTTTCAAGAAAATTAATAAGTACTGCAGAAGAAAAATAGAGCACACACTGTTACCATTGTAAAATACATTGTTCTTATGCCTTAGAGACTTGAAAAAAGTAATATTCTTGTAACACAGTTACTGGCTTCACTGTGGTTTTTTAATACAGTTATTTTGTCTTGTACTTCAGAACAAAAGCAATTTCTTTCCACAGATAGAGGATTATGAAGAGGAAACTGTGCTGCGCCCTGGTTGTAAGGAATATTTTTGGCTGCTGTGCAAACTGATTGATAACATTCATGTCAAAGATGCAAGTCAGGTAGGTTTGCTTTGCATTCATATCAATGTTTATTTCTTTTTAATTTGTGTCTTCAGACTTTTTTTTCTTAAGATATGATGAACTGCTGTGAACAGCTCTTGGATCTTTCCCATCTCCCAGCTTTCCCTACTCTGCTGTGCATTTAGTAGCTCTTGGAAGCTTCAGGCAGTGACTCTGTGGAGTCAAAAAAGGGGTTGTTTAACACACAGAGAAGGTGAACTTAGTTGAAGGTCACAGACATGGGAATACTTTAATTATCTGTGAGATTCACTGTTGATAATTTCAGTGTGTTCCTAGGAGGAGCTAATCAAGTATTTGATTAAAGCTGAAAGAGTTAAATTCAGTTAACAGCCACTTAGCGGAAGTTAGAAAACTTCTGTTTGAAAATGAGTTTTAATTATCTGTTTTCCTGTGTGCAATAATAAAATTCCCTCCAGAAGAGGTCCATAATTATTTCCCATTTGTATTCCATTTTCTTTATTTTGAATCAGACAACCCTGCTTGATTTAGATGCACTGGCGAGACACCTTGCTGACTGCATTCGGAGGTGAGCTTTGCCCGCAACAATTCCACTTGTAACTTGCACTGTATTGATTGTTTGGGGCAGAGTTGTGACATTCCTTCTCTCTCTGCCTGTGCACGTACAGCAGAGAAATCCTTGACCATCAGGATGGTAACGTAGAAGATGATGGGCTCACGGGACTGCTTCGCCTCGCAACCAGTGTTATTAAGCACAAACCACCCTTCAAATTTTCTCGGGAAGGCCAGGTGAGAAGGACACTGAATGACCTCTGAGAGATGTAAATAGTACCCTTTTTACCACATTTTCATTGCAGGGCTCAGTATATGAAAGTACATCATATTTCTAGCCTTGGGATGATGGACAAACCCACACATATGCCTTTATTAACATGCAGCATGTACAGATCTTCTCTTTCTAACTATATTTAATTCCAGAATAGAGTTCTTACATCTCTGAAGTTTTGTTTATTTTCATTTATTATCTTTAGATGTTTTTACTATTGATCAGCACTAACTGGTTTAGTTCCTTAACAACAGCTGGTTTTGACCAAATCCTGGGACAATCTGATCTAAAAGTAACATTTAAACACTACGTGTGTGCAGTGACAGACACCTGTTACAAGAATATTACATTCCACCTGTACTTGTAAAATGGGAGAGTGGTGAGGCAGGGGAAGTTGCTAAAAAACTTCCATTTTGTTTTTGAGAACTACATTGTCTTAAAAAAAGCAAATTGTGTGTAAAAACTGATTTAGACTGGTGTTTTTTTCTGTACACTGTACAGAACTTATTATTGGGCCTTCAGTGAGGTTTCAGCTGAAAAGTAGGCCCTGGTGTCTGATGACGTTGTTTATATCTTGCCTGTTTATTCTGTTACCATAAAATGGCCCTGAAGGCGATTCGATTGTCCAAATGTGGCATTGCTGACAGCATTTTAAAAGACTGCTCCTGTAGTTCTACTGGATAAGTGTATTTTACTTATGGAGAGTTTGCAGGTTAAGCTGGAGTAAGAATTCAATTCACAGAGGGCAGCGTGGGGGAGGATGTGCATATTAAAAGAGAGGCATGCAAAGGTCAGATTTATGTAGCTTGGATGTATGGAAAGCTTAAGAAGAAAGGAAAAGGGAAGCTTAAGTAGAAAGGAGTGATATTATCCAGAATCCTAAAGCACATTGTGTGTATGGAGTGTATCACAGGCAGGCAGGAATATGCAGTG
Source organism: Ifrita kowaldi (assembly GCA_013398055.1). Lineage (NCBI taxonomy): Eukaryota > Metazoa > Chordata > Aves > Passeriformes > Cinclosomatidae > Ifrita > Ifrita kowaldi. The sequence continues at coordinate 281,894 of VZRS01013279.1, read as the reverse complement.
ATGAGTGTGAACAGAGCAGTGTCCACAGCAAACTCCTCAAAAAGAGCTTGGCTTTGCTGAGAGACAGGGACTTAGTCCCTTTTCTAAAACTAAGTCTTCACCTAGTATTAATTGTTTTGATTGTGTACAATTAAGAACACTTGTTAACTGCACATTACAAAGTGCATTAGTGAAGAGGTTTGTGTCCAGTTCAGTGCAATAGAACAGGACTGTGAAATCACCTGGCTTCCCTCTGAGCAATTTCAGTGTAAAAATTTACAGTTAAATATAACAGCTGGATTGGCAGCTTGTGCTCTACAAATGGGGGAAGAATTCTGTCCCTTTTTTTTTCCTGTGTAGAAAGGAGGTACCCAAGTTCAGACAGCTGCATGTCTTTTTTGGTGTATCATCTGGCATGGTGAAGATAAATAACAGTGGGACATCTCCCAATTATCCCAAGGCAACCTGACTTGGTGCAGCAGTGCTTTGTGCATGGTACAGGTCTGGAAAGTTCTGCGTGATAGACGTCTGGAAAGTCTGCGGAAGTTCCTAGAAAATTGTTAATATATGATTTATCTTCTGTGTTATTTATCTTCTAAGAATACATTCAAGCTGCTAAATGTGCCAATTTAACTGTTTCCCAGGAGTTTCTGAGGGACATCTTCAACCTCCTGTTCTTGCTGCCCAGTCTGAAGGACAGACAACAACCAAAGTGCAAGTCCCACTCCTCCAGGGCTGCTGCTTACGACTTGCTGGTGGAAATGGTGAAAGGCTCTGTGGAAAACTACAGGCTGCTCCACAACTGGGTCATGGCACAGCACATGCAGTGTAAGAACCTTAGTTACACACAGCTTTGGAGTGTTTTGTGGCCACTAACACTGCTCTGGGAATTCCACTTTATAGCTCTGCTATTGATTCCCTGTTACCTGGGGTAGTGTCACACAAGTGTTGGCATCTTTGGCTCACCTACCAAATTAAATCCCGTAATAATTATTAAAATAAAATATGGGTTATTTAGGGTGTGTGGTCCTGTGAAATGACATGTACACACAGGTAGCCTTGGATTTTACATGTTTCATCCTCTTGTGCTGGATTTAATTTCCCTTTTTCCTTTCTAACGTGAAGAAACATGGAATTTCTATACCTAAGCCGAAGTATATAAACCACACTGAGGTACTGGAATTGTGCTGGCTGTGCACAGCACTGTGATGTTTTCAGAGTGTGCTATCATTGTAGTTGACTTCAGTCTGTACCCAGATATCTGCATAAAGCACTTTAGCTGTGCCTCTTGGCTTCCATGCTTCCTGCTTTGTGGAACCACAATTCCTGTATATAATATGGAAATCACCAAAATTTGGAGTTAGTTAATATTTTATCTTTGATTTGCAAATCCTCATTATGCATTTTTAGCTTGCTAGTTTTCCTTTCACATGCCCAGTTTACATTCCTGTAACCTGAGGTTCTGTAATTTATTATAATCTATGGAATTGATTTTAGTGCCTTACAATTCAGGAAGCAAAAGAGAAATCCGATGGTAATAATGCTTTCTGTTCTATTCTCATATGCCTGGGGCCTTCCAAGGGCTCCTGTGCTCAGAAGAAATATTATGAAGAATATATTTTATGAAAATATTGGATATTTATGTTTGCTCTGAGCACATTATCTGCTGCTGAGGTTGTCTGTATCTCTCCAGGTGCAATCATTCATTTTTTACAATCAGTATTTTCCTCACTCCGAATCTCAGTAATTCCTTGGTGTGGACATTTTCTGTAACATTTACCACAGTTGTTACTTTCTTCCAAACACTCTTCTCTAGATTGATTGTTGCATCCCAAGTTCTCCAGAGCCATCTGCTCTGTGCTCCTCTCCATATCCAGTATTTCTCCCTTGCATGGATGTTAATTTTATTACAGCTGACAGAGTGCTGTTATCTCTGTGATGTGCACCCGACACAGGACTTGCGATACGTCATTTGTTTAAGGGCTTGTTACTCCATTGATGAGATCCAAAGGTTGTTGAAACTGGGATTTTCCACTTTGTTATCCCTGTAATCTTACTAGGCTTCAAAAATCTTAGTCTTAAACCTATCTCTCCATTCTTCTTAGGAGAAACATTAAGGAAAATATTAGGAATTTCCATTCTGTCTTTGGTTTTAATGTGTTTATTCATTCAGGTTGTTCTTATTGAAGAGTAGATTTAGATACCTTCAGTTGTTCATAAAATTTCGTGCAGTGGTTTGGATTTTGGCTTCTTTAAAGACTGATAAAACCCTTTAGTTCAAAGAGCAGGTGCTTTGCTTTCCAGCAAGGTTAAGATCATGTCTGGTGTTATAGATGGAGCAGGAGCATCATCAGAAGGTGGAATATAGAGAAATGCACGGTCATTCTGAGAGGAAAAAATTCAGCTTCATTTTGCTTAAAATAGAATGTGAACATTGCAAGTTTGGTTTCAAGTTTCCCCATGTCTTCCTGAGAAAAAGCTGGTTTCTATAACAACACAGAGGAATAAAGAAGATAGACATCAACGAGCCTCAAATTTGCCTTTCTAGTTAAGATCCATATGGAAGAAGGAAAAACTTTGTTACACAAATGAAGACAGTCACTTAAAAAACCCCAGGGTGGGGAACACAGGATTGTCCTGAGAAAGTCCTTGTGAAATTCCTGAATGCTCTTTGTCAGATGGAAGGAGGTGGAAGATACTCCCAGCTGCTCTGTGAAGTACAAAGAAGTCAACTGATGGCTTTGCAATTCCAGCTTGATGAGCTCTAAGCAGTGATAGATGCTGAGTCCTTGTATCAGAAAGGGTGAATTAGGATGCTGGAATTTAGGGATTGCAGTTAAGGGAGGGAATTTTGGATTATTCTGCCATGCTAATGACCTTCTTTAGGAGGTGAAACGTGCAGGGGAGCTTTGTTTCAGCTGGCTGACCAGCCCATGGAACCAGGTAACCCGAGGTCACACCACTGAGATTTGTTGAAACAGGAGAATTAAACCTCTTTCCTTCCCTCCTTGGAGCTTCAGGGCTAATGGTTGTCTTGATGCCAAAGCCAAAATGAAGATTACAACTATTATTTGTTGTGCAACAGAACGTCTGGTGGGACTGGTCTCTGAAGATGTGAGGATGCCAAATAGTTTCCTGAATTTCTATCTGATAGTTTGAATTGAGAAGAATCCTTAATGAGTCTTTCATCTGTGACAAAATAATTAAGGATTTAAAGTTTGGATCTTGAACTCCACAAAGCTTTTATGGATTGTAAAATAAATAGACTATTTTGGGGGATACTTTTTCCTCTTTGTCTGAACATATACTTCAGTAGAGGTACTGAATTATTTGTGGGACACTCTGTGTTTTTGGAGAAATTGGATACCAATTGGATTCTTGGATACCAGTTGGATTCTTGTATACCAATTGGATACCAATTGGATTCTTGTATACCAAGGAAGATTGTCTAAGCTGGTTACCATCTTCCTGAGTGGCAGGTGAGGAGAACTTTTCCATTCTTCTGATTTCTTGGCAGCCATATCAGAGCAAGGCTGATTAAAGAGTCTCTCAGTCTCTCACTGCCAAACTTGTCTGGTGCCTCCCTGTGTAAGAAGTCCATTGCTACATCTGGTATGAAATACAGAGCAATAGAAAGCTTAGAGGAAAAGAAAATGGCTTTTTCAGTCTGTTTCACTTGTTGCTTTGGAGAGCACAGCAAGCCCCTTGCAGGCCAGAGGGGTGTGACAGGAAGGCTGCTGCTCTGTCCAAAGATTGTAAAGATTTTCCTGAGGAATATATAATCCATTTTCCTAAAGATCAGGCACAGTCTGGCTCGTGCCTGTAAATGAACAGTGCATAACCAGGTGGCATTTTGTTAGTGTGAGCATCAAGCTTTTCATTGTATTTGTATTTTTGCACATTGCACTTGGGATTGATTGTTTTCCTGCCTGTGTGATTCCTGTTTCTCACAGCTTCCCATGCACCTTACAAGTGGGATTATTGGCCACACGATGATGTTCGTGCCGAGTGTAGGTTTGTGGGTTTAACCAACCTTGGAGCCACGTGTTACTTGGCCTCCACTATTCAGCAGCTCTACATGATCCCAGAGGCCAGACAGGCCATTTTCACTGCAAAGGTGAGTGTGGGGCTTGGATAGACATTTACATTCAGAATCAGTGCAAATGCTGACGAAATACAGATTTACTAAGAGTTACTTCTAGATAAAGAATATTTCCTCAGCAGTTAGTTTGCTTTTTGTTCAGTTGGGTTCTTTTGCTGGTGTCTGAAGTGATTTTTTTCTTAAATGTGTAATGTGGTACGTTCTTCAGGTGGCATTGAAATAAAATGTTCTAAAAGTCATATTTCTGTTGCTTTCAACTAGATTGATTCAGGTTTGGGTTTATGTGAATTATCTGTTGTTTCTTAACTACTGATTTGCCATTTTGGTAACAAATGTTTTTTTCATGAATGTTTATGAAGTCCCAGAGTGTGTATCCCATGCTACCAGAAGTCCAGCAGGTGCTGTAAATTACCATACACTGGTTAACTTCCAGAATTGCAATATTGCTACTTTTAGCTCTTTACTGTAAGAGACAAAGCATCATTTTGGTCCCTGACATCAGCAGGGCAGATAGAATGTGTGAAACAGCCTCACTGGCAGTGACCTCATCATTTTCTGTTACTGTTAATTGCTGCTACTTGTCACTTAACTTCCGGAGTTGCCATTTATTAATGAAAATAAAAAGCTAAATAAGAGAAGCTACTGGTCTGCACATGAAATGCGTTGTGGAGAGGGTTGTTCAGAACCCTCACAACATCTGTGAATTAAAAAAAATTATTCCAAAACCACTAATACTTGGTAATACTTTCCCAAAAGCTCCTACCTGCAATAAATTTTTAGGAAGTAGAGTTTTTTTCCTCTCAGGTTTAATATTGACATGCCAAAAAAAGTGTAAAATAAGTATAAAAACTGTAAATGTAAGATAAGAGACTGTAAGATAATAGACCATTTTTCTTAATGGTCCATAATGAAGTAATTGGGTTTTTATTTGAATGTTACATCTTTTTAATGTCTGTTTTTGCAAAGTAATAAGCAAAACCATAAAGTCTTCTTTTATTAATTTCTGTTAGTACTCAGAAGATATGAAACACAAGACCACTCTACTGGAACTGCAGAAGATGTTTACATACCTAATGGTAGGTGTGAGAGAGAGTATTTTAGAAAGTATCTTTTTTTGGGGGAGGCTGGGGAAGGCAAGAAAACCTAGATTTTAATGGAGACAATGGACCAGTTTGAAACTGGGTGATTGACTGTATTCTCCCGAGGAAGGATTTGTCTGGTTGTTACAGGAGCCCTCCAGGTGGGAATTTGGGTCAGTCCTGCTGTGTCTAGGCCACTTCCCAAACTGCTTTTGGTAAACGGTCAATAGAAACTGTCCCTGCAGAAGTGACACAGTCCTGTGTATGGATTTTAAATTTTTAAGGGATTCTTTGTGCATAGTTCAGGTGAATCAACAGTATTGACCTACAGAGGTGCTGGGGATGGGGAGATTCCCTGGTGATAAAATAAAATACATTGGTTTTATTCACTGCATTTTCCTTGCTCCAATATTTAAAGATTAATCCATTGAAATAAAGCAAAATGTTGAGATTCCAGGACCAAACAAAATTAAAGCAGTTCACAGGTGTTCACTGCTGTGAAAACACTGAAACAATTCTGAAATAATGGAAAAAACCTGAGGAGAGTTGAGTGTCTGGATGCTGGTTTTGTGTAAGAAATTCACAACCACTTTGAAGACAAATGGGGAAAGGAATCTTGACTTGCAATGCCTGCCATGAATCATAGAAATTATTAAATTATGTGTTCACATAAGCAGGAAATAGTACAAGAACATAAAGTCATACAAAAACTTAGCACTATTTAAATCTTGAAGAAAGACTTTATTCTAAAAAAGGCAATATTTACAGGAGGTACTGTCTTGCTACACGTCCTTAAAAGAAAACAGAGTAAATAAGTGCTGCATTCCCAGTGTGCAAGGCAGTGGAATGGAGATCGATTCTAAAGAACTGCTTTATGCTGCAAATTCTTCTCTCTGGCTAAACACATCCTGTTGAAAACTAGATGGTAACACAGGGTCTGAATGAGAATTAAGCACTTGGCAAGATTTAAGTCAGCAATGTCCAGAAATACATAAACACAAGCTGATGTTCTCACATTTTATTTTGTGTCAGAGCAGATATGCAGGAACTGCAGGTGTCACATCTTCAGCCAAGCTAATTTATTTTAATGATTCATTTTAAGAAGTGTTTACTAAATATTTTAATACTTTTTTACTAATGATATTTTACTAGTTGGTATCATGATAATGGTAATCAGTTAGTTAAAAGCTGCTTTGCATTTCATCAGAAACATTTAAACATTTAACTATCCTGCCTGATAAGCATATTGTATGTATTTGTCTTTTTAAAAACAGATATTCGCGTGTGTGTGTGTGGTACATCTGTGTTACTTGACAATAAAAGGGTTTGTGTTGATTTGATTTCTTTTATCCAAAGGAAAGTGAATGCAAGGCCTACAACCCAAGGCCTTTCTGTAAAACCTACACCATGGATAAGCAGCCCTTGAACACTGGAGAGCAGAAAGATATGACTGAGTTCTTCACTGACCTGATAACAAAAATCGAGGAAATGTCTCCAGAACTGGTGAGTTATTAAGAGGGAGCAAAAGGGAGCTTGAAAACTTACAGATTTGCTCAAATTTCCTTGACAGAATTTATTCATTCATTCCCAGAAAAACACAGTGAAAAGCTTGTTTGGAGGTGTTATCACAAACAACGTCGTTTCTTTGGTAAGTGTTCCTTCTCTACCCTTATCTTCTAAAGATTAGTTTTTTCTAACTTCTCCAAACAAGTGATTTCATTGCTTTTCTCTTCTGTTTGTTCAGGACTGTGAGCATGTGAGCCAGACAGCTGAGGAGTTCTACACAGTGAGGTGCCAGGTGGCAGATATGAAGAATATTTATGTAAGTAATGCCAGGCTGAGATGAGTCTCGTAGATCTCAGTTCCACAGGGCACAAGACACTGCCACACACTTGAAGGTGTCGATGCTGTTTATCTGCACTCTAGTTTTGGGGTGGTTTTAGGCTGATATTATGAGGTAATTTAGTGTCATCTTCTCAGTGCAGTGTGCTATCAGCTGGGGCCATTCACCATTGGCTGTTGTTTTACAGTCAATAATCACTATTTATTTCTGTTTTAAACATGCTGTAGCCATTTTATGTGAGAACTGTAAATGTCAAAAGATTTAACATCTTCAGGTAGTACTGCTTATTAAGTTAATTTAAAGCTTACACCAGCATAATTCTGTGTTTTCAAGCTTTTTAAACAACCATTAATCTCCACACTTGGAATTTGAATTTAAAGGACTTGAATTCTTTGAGACAGCTTGGAATATTGAGTACCATTTTTATGAGTTGGATCCTTAATTCTGTGTATGGGTTAGGAGCTGGTTTTCCTGTCAAACTCTTAGTTCAAGTGTTTGCTCTTCTGTGAAAAATTTTGGGGCCTTTTACCACTTTATTTTCATAACTTGTGGAAATGTTAATTAAAGTAAAATTAAAAGGGAAGGATTTGAAAAGCTGGCCATGTGAGCACAAGATAAAAATACCCAAGATAAATGTAAACTCTTTTTTCGTTTGTTCCATGCAGGAATCTCTTGATGAAGTAACTATTAAAGATACCTTGGAAGGTGACAACATGTACACGTGTTCTCATTGTGGGAAGAAAGTGCGGGCTGAGAAAAGGTGTGGCTAAGAATAAATAAATATTCTTAATGTTTCTTTTTAGTAAATTTCCAGAATTCCATTTGGAATAACAGTAATCCTTTAGATGGAACAGGACTGCTCTTTCATTCAGTTTATACCCTGTAGGCCTATGGGGATGTGATCCCTTTGCAAATCAGAAATAAGGAGGAAATCAAATTTCCAAAACAAAGAATCTGAAGTATCTTAGCAAAAGATGACAGGAAAATGTTCATGACCTTTCTTAATTTAAAGAAACCCCAGAAATTAGTACCTATTGAAACATCAGTCCTGGGTTTAAAATACTAAATGCTTTCAAAGGTTGGTTTCTCATTATGCAGGATAATTGCTTAAGTTTCCTCCATCATCCCAAATTTCATAATTAAAATCTGTAGCTTTAAAAATGTTGCCATGTTTTGAAAAGTCTGCTAATAAAGAGAAAGTAAATAAAAACTTTATGTTGTCTTCGTATTGCAGCTAACAAATTTCTTCATTAGAGTTGGAAAACCTCATTGTTGTTTTAAATGACATGGGTGAAAGAATAACTTAGTTGAAAGTCATTATTGCAAATTTTATGAGATTTAATGCAGGAGATGTTCTGCCCTGAAGCTTCTCTTTTGGAAGATAGTAACTCCCTGCAGTGAGGGGATTTGCATTGTCAAATTCATTCATGGCTCATTTTATGATACTATTTTAGAAAACTGGTTCCTGCCATATGAGTAAATTTGCTGTTTCTCCCAAGGTACAATGACAGCCTAAATAGAATTGTTCAGTGAGCTAAATGTGACCTTCCTGCTGCCGGTCAGTCTGCCCTGCTCTGGGGCACTGTGAGAGCTGGATTTTATATTTATGTGTCTTAGCAACAGATCTCCAGTGTTACAGTAGAAATAAATGTTTAAAATCTCTGTGAAAATACAATTCACCCTGCTGAGCTTTTGTAAATCATGGTTATTTCTGATCCTTCAGGGCGTGTTTTAAGAAACTACCTCGTATCTTAAGCTTCAACACCATGAGATATACATTTAATATGGTGACCATGATGAAGGAGAAAGTCAATACCCATTTTTCATTCCCTTTACGTTTGGATATGACACCCTACACTGAGGATTTCCTCATGGGAAAAAACGACAGGAAAGAAGGTATGCTCATAAAACACCTTCAGCAAGCTTTGGCTCTTTATCTGTGCATCACTTGCTGTATACAGAACAGAAGCAAATAAAATCAAACCTAGCTTTAATCAACCTATATTCCCAAAGTCTCACACTGTGTTTCACATAAGAAAAACAGCCAGTTTTTGGTTTCATATACTGCTGAATTTGAATTAGTCTTAAATTTGTTTTTAAAATATGAGAGAAATTGCAAATAGTTACATACAGTTTGTGGCTGATGTTGAAGTTTGGGTGTTTAGGAAATAACTGATTAAATGTTGTATTGAATTATTTCAGTTTTTAAGGAAGATGGTGGATATTTGAAAGAAACTGAGAGTTATGAGTATGACCTGATTGGCGTGACAGTTCACACAGGAACAGCAGATGGGGGGCATTACTACAGTTTCATCAGGGACATTGTCAATCCTCATGCTTACAAAAACAACAAGTGGTGAGCTATGCAATTTATATTTCCATATTCTTAATAACTGAAGCTGCTTGGCTTTGTTAGATGCAGTTATATAGGGGGCACATCCTGGAGGTTCCTCTGAAAAGCACAGGATGGTGGACTTTGATAGGTGTCAGGATATTCATTTATTAGCCTACAGATTAGTGTGTTGTAGCCAGGAGAGTTGTGTGGTCCCTCGGACACAGGGGTGGCAGGGAATGCTGTGCTGGCCTCACCACAGCCAGCCTTGCTGCCTCATGGGACTACATTTGAGTTATTTCAGTACAAAAGATTTCGTAGATTGTTCTTCATAAAATCTGCTTGGTACCTTGGATGAGGATCCAGCTACATTTATGGATGTAGAATTTGGGAAAGGGAAGGACGTGGTCATGGAAAGGAGGAGGGTCCTGCTGGGAGACACAAGAAAGCAGGGAACACTCTGCCTGTTACTTTTGGGTTTGGTATCTCCATTTCTCATTGGAGCCCTGGAATAGGAGACAAGGTTTCCTCTATTCCTGTTCTCTAGAATAGCTGGAGCATGTTTGAAACAGGACCAGCTCGTGACCTAATCCCTGCTCCAGTGGGGATCCACAGCAGTTCCTCCTTCTGTGATCTTCCTAGAAGGAAGTCACTTGTGGGACCAGATTTTCATTTGCTGAGATCTAAACAAGACATCAGAAATTAACAGGAATATTTCAATCCGAGGAACCCCTGGAAGTGCTCTTTAGGCTTTATTTGCCCTTAGAGATGAGCAGCAGTTGTTCCAAAGCTTCTTCCTGTCTTGCAGGTACCTTTTCAATGATGCTGAAGTAAAACCCTTCGATTCTGCCCAGCTCGCTTCCGAATGTTTTGGTGGAGAAATGACTGTAAGTTGTGACCTGAATTTTTGTCATGTTCAACTCTAACACCTGTTACAATCTGAGACAATCCAGGTCTTCTATGAGGGTTTAAAGGAAAGCTGTCAGGAGTAGAGTACAGGTATTACTAATGAAGCGAAGTTAATTAGTGAGGTGTCTCTCCAAAGAACAGGTACTTCTTTACTATATCTGGTTTTTACTGTACCATTTATTCAGGTATAAAAAAGTGAGTCTGCAGCTAATTTAGGAATCCTTGCTTGGGTGGCTGCTTTGCTCAGACCATCGATGAAGGAATAATTACTTCAGGCTGAGGTGTATTCTGGGAAAAAAAGGGCATTTTGATCTTTGCCTATGCCTTGTGTCACTGCCTGTGAGATCAGTTGGAATATTTTTACACACTATTAATACAAATAACACTCAAATGTTCTCAGGTTGTGCTTGAGTTGGTCATTATTTATAGCTGTGTACATGGCATAAAGCACATTATGAATAACACAGTATCTTACTAAAGCAATCCTGGACATTAGACAACTTCTCTTGTCTGGGAAAGACAACATGCTGATATAAACCAAAAAATTCCTTTGTTTGGCAAATGGATAAAATACCTTTCAGTGCCTCTAAAGAAGAGGTGTCAATGAGATGGATGAGCCAGGAAATTGCTTGGGATGGAGGTACAGTTTTGCATAGCAGCTTTGAAAATTCAGAAGAGGCCACTGTAGAAGAAAAAAAGAAACAAGAGTGCTTTGAGCAAGAACTGAATTGTCAGCAGCCCTCATAAGTGTCATGAAATAAATGTGCAAGTGAGCTATCACAAAGTGTTAGAAACTAAAGCATTAAAAAGCTTGTAATTAATGGTTTTACTTTCTTCCTGACAGACAAAAACTTACGATTCTGTTACTGATAAGTTTATGGACTTCTCCTTTGAAAAGGTATTTCTCTTCCAAACCCTTGTTCTATGATTATATTTCTGATTTCATGATTTCTCTCTCAAAGCAAAAATTATACAGATGTTTTTTTCTCCAAGACACACAGTGCTTACATGCTGTTTTATAAACGGATGGAGCCAGAGGAGGAAAATGGCAAAGACTACAAATTTGATGTTTCATCAGAATTGCTGGAGGTACAAGTTGATTTGTTTTAACACCAATTTTAAAACATTCTAGGAGACCCTAAACACATCAGATATCTGAATAAACATAGGAAAGCAAAAATAATTTAAATCACTAAGATGACAGTCCTTCCTTTTCACTGTCTTCCTTAGGAGATTGTCATGGGATAGGAAGGGAATCAGGATTTACATTTTATGTGAATTTTAGACATTTTCTCATTCTGACCTGTATAGGGAGTAAATCCCTTTTTACTATCTGGAAAATCCAATGTCCCTGCTCCCTCTGGCCAGAAGTGTTGTTTCAGCATCTGCCACATTTAGATTCTTAATTGAAAAAGACTCTTCATTCCTAGCCAGCAAATCAGATCATGCTTTGTTCCTTCTCAGTCTTAAAAATATTAATATATCACAGTTAAATGTTTAGACTGTACTGCTGTGAAAACCACTCTGAATTGATTTGATCAAAAGCATCACTTTGGAGAGGGGAACAGGGGGACATGGCATGAAATCCTGTTCTGCTTTAATGATGGAGATTCCAATCTTACTCTTTAGGAATTTATCAGAAGTTCTCAGAGCTCATCAAGCTTTGGGTTAGACTTCAACTGTGGTTCTTTTTAAACTTCTTGGACCAGTTCTCAAAATTTTAGCCTAAAACTCTGAATAATTAAATTGTAAAAATGAGGTCACAGAAAGAGGAGAAGGTTTGAAGCTCTGCAGTCCCATGGCAGGCAAAACCAATACTGGCTATAGTATGACTAAAACAACTTGGAGCCAGTTCTTTAAACTAAAGAAAATGTTTCCAGAAATAATTTTTCATACAAAAAATTTGGGTTTTTTAGCCTTGGCAATCATTTAAATATTTTTAAAATCATGCTTAAGTAGTGAAATAAACTGCTTTCTTGTATCTGATGGTAGCATTTTTTCTTCAGTGGATATGGCATGATAACATGCAGTTCCTTCAAGACAAGAACATTTTTGAACATACATATTTTGGGTAAGTTTTTCTTTAAAAATGTAATATTAATGCTTCTTTTCTTCTTGCAGATTATCATTATTTATTTTAATTAACAAATAAAATTACTGACTCTAGGTTTATGTGGCAGTTGTGTAGTAGCATCCCAAGCACACTACCAGATCCAAAAGCGGTTTCTCTGATGACAGCAAAGGTAAGGATTTCCAAAATATCTCATCTTCTATTAACTATTTCCTTGTTGACATTTTAATTCCTGCATTCTAAATTAATGGTGCCATTTTTTTTTCCAGTTAAGCACTTCCTTTGTACTAGAGACATTTATTCATTCAAAGGAAAAGGTATTCTATTTACTTGTAAATTCTCATTAAGTAGCTGCATGAATCTAGTGAAAAGCATATCTGTACTTCTCATTTTACAAGTGGGGTTTTGAGCTGTAAAAGTAGCATATGTGATGCAAAGTTAATGTTTAGAGTGTCATTTGCCACATTTATAGTGAGCACTGCACAGTGGAATATAAAATGTATGTGAAAATGTATGGACTGGTATTTTTCTGTAGGTGCAATGTATTATTAGTTCATAAAATGTTTATTTTTTATAAAATGTTATATTGTTTGTAAGATTTGGTGCTTTACTGAACCATTTAGAAATGTTTAAAGATTATGCTGGAATCCATTATTTGAAGTTATAGTTTTTTCTGTATTTCTTTTCACAGCCTACAATGCTTCAGTGGATTGAACTGTTAACAAAACAGTTTAATAACAGTCAGGCAGCTTGTGAAGTAAGTGACTTAGGAACTCAGCAAAGTACAAACCAACTTTCTATATATTGTTTAACTTTCCTGGAGGTTCGTATCCCTGGAATATTTTGGACTATGAACTACTGTATTTGGTATATTTGTGCTCTATGAGATGAAATTCATCCTCTCTGATTATTGCAGATTCTGGGGAATGACTTAACTTTTATTTGCAGAAACCTATGTTGAGACCACAGGCCAAAATCATTTTGTCACTGGAATAAGAGAGAGCCAGTGTCACAAACTCTTGATTTGATTAATTATTATTTGATTAATTATTACCTAGTGATTTGTGTAATTAAGATGTGTTTCGATTAAGTCACACGAGAGACATGGAAAGACAGACAAAGAATTTGCTGTGGTCTTGTTGAAAGCAGTTTTGAGATACTGAAGAAAAGTTTGATAGTGTTTCTGTGATAAAATAAATGTCCAAGGAGCCCAGCACAGACTGTGTCCTGCATTAGACTTTATTCAGTAGAAAGGAATTAAATCCATGATTCTTTTATAAATTGATTCTGGGTTGATAAATTATGTGACATTCAGTATTTGGGTGTACAGTTGTCTCAGTGGGGTGTAGTCCTAAGATGTCTGAGTGAAGACATTTAATACAGTAAAGAATACTCAGCTGCAATTAAAATAAAAGTAAGAACATTGATTCTTCATTTTAAACTGTCTTTCTTTGTGACTTGAACAAAATTCTGGGAGTCAGAAGACTGAGCTGTGTTATTTGCTGAGTCTGACTTGGAATGAGTCATTCTCTGTTAGTTTTATACTTTTTGGGTCTCTGGAGGCCGTGAGGCTTTTCCACATGTTAAAATGCAGAAGGGATCTAATTTGGGAAGCACTGTCTAATCCTATTACTCTTCTACAAGATTCTTCAGCTAATGCTTTGTTGTAAGCATAGTTTTTATTCTGTTGACATCACTTTGCAGGATAAGTGTGTTCTTCCAGATAATTTTCTAATGGCATGCAGAGCACAGGGATAAGAAGATACCAGATATAAATTTATATTGCTGTTTACTGCTATTGATCTTTATTTCTTTATTCCTCCATGCACAGAAGACTTTTAGATTTCCCTTGGATTAAAACTTGCCTATTCCTTAATAATAGTAACATCGATTTCTCTTCAGACTTTAATATCATGCAAAAAAGAAGATTGGACTAGAGCAAGTGTGGAACAAAACTAACACAGTATGTATCTTCTGCAGTGGTTTTTGGATCGTATGGCTGATGATGATTGGTGGCCAATGCAGATTCTAATAAAGTGTCCCAATCAGATTGTGAGGCAGGTAAGAAAAAATGTTCCTTTCCAAGTCAGGTGACTGCTTGACCTGTGACCAGAAGCAAGACAATTATGATGGCAGATCCAATGATTCTGACAGTTTTAGTGAATATCTGTAATTGTCTGATTCTTCTCCATTCTTGCAATGATTTAGGGAAGATATTTGGCCATGGGAGGGTTGCTGTTTGCAACAACCCCAGCATAGCTGTACAGTCAGCATCACTAAATCACAGTAGATGCAAATTAAGGTTTCTGCAACTCCCCCATGATCACTACAAATCTGAACACTTTACATTAAAAAATAGGGGTTTTTTCTGAGTTAGTTCAACAATAATTCATCAAGATCCACATTCAGAAAACAAAAAAGAATAAACTGTTTACATTCAGTACTCCTCAAAGCTCCAATTCGAAACTTCTGTAGTAAGTTTTTGTGGGTAGAGTTAATTTTACAATATTATGCCACAAAGCTTTGTTAATACCCTTTTCTGGAAATACTTTTTTAAAAAACCCCATAATAATAGCATTTGGACATTGACAAATACAGCTGTTAATAGTGTCACTTACAAGTGTACTTACTTTCTTTGCAAGTTTTAAGGTATAAACTTCACAGTTACTTTATCTCAGCTGAAATCTTCAGTTGGATTTCTGGTTATTAAAGTGATACTTCCATACAGACCCATACATCATTTTTGTATGCAGTGCATCAGTGAAGGAATATATTTCGTGGGAAAACTCTATGCAAGGTCTTAGGCAAGGTCTGCTCCTCATGAACGTGTTACGAAATCAAAAGTACTGGAAGGAATTTCCTTCAAATTTTCACATTAATGCCTGTGAGCCAGGAGCAAAATTAAAAAGCATCTTGCCAGAAATATCAAAATGCTTCAGAAAATAGAGATAGAAGAAAAAAATAGAATCATGTTTCAGTGCACACCAATATTAAAAGCTGGGTTTAGGGTTCCTTCAGGAGATCTGTTCATAAAAACCAGGTTTGACTCTTCTGTTAAAATGCAATCTCCGCTTTGCCTTTCAAACCCAAAGCTGTGAAGAGGTGGCAGTGGGACTTGGAGACAGAATATTCTTTGCTTAGGAATTACATATTGACCTTTTTGTGAGGGACTGAAGATGTGGAGTTCACTCCCTTCTCCGTTTGCAGATGTTCCAGCGCTTGTGTATCCACGTGATCCAGAGACTGAGGCCAGTGCATGCACACCTTTATCTGCAGCCAGGAATGGAAGACTGGTAAAAGAAACCACCTGCTAACTTCTTTATTCCCTGCATTGCTGCAGCTGCTTTTGTTAATGAACTGCTCAAAACAGTCATGTGAAGCTGAAATAGTGCTAATTGTTCTTTATTATTCTGCTCAAACTGCCCTGATTTATTTAAAAATACCAGTAGGGTTGCAAGAGGCAGTGTCAAAGAGACATTGTTTGAAACATTTGCTCCCTTTGAGTAGGTTTTCAGCATGGGCTTTATTTTGCCTGTCACTTAGACACTCTAAGTGTAAATCTCACTCCTTATACTTAAGAGTCCTGCTGTGAATGAAATCTGGAGGCACAAAGGTGGAAGTTTTTATTTGTACATCCAGTCAAAGAGTTTGGAGATAAGAGGTTAATCCTAGAACTAAATCACAGGTTTTGTCAAAAAGGAGGAAGAACCCTCTTGGATTCTACTTTGCTCTGCTTATTACCAAGAAAACTGTCACTTTATCTCCAATTACAAAATGCTTAAACTCTTTTTGTATGAGATAAGAAGAAAAAAGTGGTTTTTCTTTTACCTCTTGTGTTAAAGTTGTGATTGTGATAATAATTTTTGTTACCCAGAGTGAAAGTGGCAGAGTTAGTAATAACTATGCTGCCACATCAAAACTCAGGACATGGAGATAAAATTTTCATGGCAAAAAGTAGAATTTAATTTGCTCTGGAAGCCTTACTTGAAAAGAGTCTGTGACTTGTTTTGTTCAATGGTAAGATCCAACTTTGAGCAGATGCCTGAGGCTGAAGGTGGATGTTCTCTGCCTTGCCAGGGTGCTCTGTGTGTTCAGGAGGGTGCTTGCTTTGGTTCCACAGCCTAAATAGCTATAATTGCATTGTCATTAAATTTGCCTTGCACACCAAGAGGATGATTTTAGGCAGAAGATCCCCAATACTGTTCTTCTCAGAATTCTTTTCCTGACCAGAATCTTGATTCAGAACACTAATCTGATGCACCTTTCAGCATCTGAAGCGCCTGATGCTCCCTTAGGTTGAGCTGTGTTGTTACCAGGGGCTTTGATCAGGGGTGAAATATCTGAGAGCAGGACAGAGCAGCAAACAGGAATTTTTGGTGAATTTCTTTGTTTGGACTGGCTCAGGATGACTTTGTGCTGTGTGAAATACCCACGCTGGCTCTTGTTGTTGCTGGCAGTTCGGATGACATGGACGGGCCCGTGGAGGACATCGGGAGCCGCTCGTGCGTCACGCGCTTCGTGAAGACCCTGCTGTCCATCATGGAGCACGGTGTCAAACCCCACAGCAAGCACCTCACCGAGTATTTTGCCTTTCTTTATGAATTTGCCAAAATGGGAGAAGAGGAAGTGAGTACAGCCTTGTATTTGGGGAATTGGTGGTGTCTGTGCACGAATGTATTTTCAAGTGATTCCATCCCTGCGTTTTTCAGAGCCAGTTCCTGCTCTCTCTGCAAGCCATATCCACAATGGTCCATTTCTACATGGGAACCAAAGGGCCTGAAAATGTAAGTTTGAGTATTTTATATTACAAGAATTAATCTTTCCTGTTCTACATCTGTGATCATTGGTGCTGTGTGTCTTGAATCATCTTTCAGCTGTGAAATTTTAAAACTGCTTCACTTACACAGTTTTTTCAATGTTTAAGTGAGTAGAATATTTTTTCAAATATGTTGAATTAACTGTTTTTGTTTAGTATAGAAAGAGGTACTGAGGAATAGCAATTAAAGTTGCCCTTAACTTGATACTAATGGTAATGCTGTTAACAATTGATTACTTACTCCTGTTGTACAACTTAGGCTCTTAAATTTACCTGCTTTTTTTGTTCAATAGACCATATCTTCAGCCAGCCTACTTCTTGCATTTGTAAATACAATTTAGCTTATGCAAAATGAATGTATCAATGTGAAAATTGCTTAGATATTGACCTGGTTTGGTTCATGCAAGTTGATGAAGTTGTTTGGAATAAAGGACAGCATATATGCAAAGGCTCTTTGAAATGATGGCTCAGAGTGTCCACACTGAAGTTCTCTTTTTTTCCTTAGCCCCAGGTTGAAGTGCTTTCTGAGGAAGAAGGGGAAGAAGAGGAGGAAGAGGAAGATATACTGTCTTTAGCAGAAGAGAAATACAGGCCTGCTGCACTGGAAAAGATGATTGCCCTGATTGCTCTTCTGGTGGAACAGTCTCGCTCAGAAAGGCAAGAGCTCCTGAAAAACCAAAAAAAAATTTAGAATTGATGGTTTGGAAAGGAGTCCAAGATTTTATGGGTTTGTCTGAGGATTTTACTGGAGGCTTTTTTAACAGCATAAATGAGCTTGTGTAAGAACCCATTTTATTTTTAACCATTTCAAAGAAAAAGGGTGTTGACCAATTGTAAGGCTTGAGTTAAATACTTGAACACATTCAATTGCCCACATTTGAGTCCTTTTTTTAATCTGGTCTGAGTAGAAAATTTTGGGGTTTTGGTTCAGTTTCGCATCAACACCTTTATTGTCCCTTGTATGTTGTGAAACTGAAGAATATGAAACAACACTCAGTCCTGAATGTCTCCCTAACCATAACCATGGCTGAAGTAAAATGTTCATTTTCTTTTGTGTTTTAGGCATTTGACCTTGTCACAGAACGACATGGCAGCACTGACAGGAGGAAAGGTAATCAAGTTAAAAATGACTGCTTCAGCCTCCAAAAACCCTCTGTGTGTGTGCAGCTGTAGGCAGTGTACTGTATCTGCTTATCTGTTGCAGGGTTTCCCTTTTTTATTTCAACATATCCGTGATGGGATCAACATCAGGCAAACCTGCAACCTCATTTTCAGCTTGTGCCGCTACAACAATCGCCTTGCAGAGCACGTGAGTAGCAGGGACCTGTGCCTATTGATTGAAACCTTCTCTAATAACTGTCATGGGCTAATTGGTGGTGTTTTAACTGAATAAGCACAAGTCTAATGAGTTCTGTTTGTTTTCTGTTCAAGATTGTGTCCATGCTGTTCACATCTATAGCAAAGCTGACTCCTGAGGTATGTAAACACACTCCCTGCCTAGTAAATAGTCTGTGTTCATATTTTCCTGGTTTAAATCACAGAAATATTCCTTTGTTGATCAAAAATCTTGCATGCAAGATGATCCCATGGAAGTTTTTGTGCCATTAAATGAAGTCTAACTGCATTGTCTCTGAAGTTTTCTAAAACAGAAATTTGCTGTGCCACTTAGAATGAGTTTTATTCAAATCAAATACTAGTTCTAGATTCTCCACCAGTATTAATTTCTTTTAAAAAATTGGTATCATTAAAATATGTGTGCAAGAATAAGTGGAGATAAGTAATTATTATCTGGCTGTTCAAGATTTGGGGCACAATTTTGCAGTTCTGTGCAGGCAAACAAATTTCTCATTCAGAGTAAATTCCTGCACTTGTTACAACAGAAATACTGAGAGTTCCAAATGGATTCCAGATGTAAAATATATAATTATAGTTGGAAGCACTTTGTTGAAATGCTGTTAAAAGCTGGGTGAGTCTTGGCAGTGTAAAACCTCAAAATGGGATGCTTTTGGATAAACTTTCCAGGACCCATATTCCATGTTATGTAAATACATGAAAATAATAACTTATCTGAGCTAGTGAAATCTTCTGTAAATATAAACGAGGATGAGTTGGTGAATGCTTCAACAGCTTGATTCCTTTCCTTTTTCCAGAATAATGTCTGACTTAAGATGTTACTGTTATTTCCTATATATTTCCTATAATATATATATTATATAAATACATAAAATATCTGTGTTTCCTATAACTTCTTCTAGACTGATCCTGTTGCTTTGCAGTAACTGTAACCAGTGGTTTAATTCTGCTGTATCCATGTGTGGATATAGATATAGATGGATTATGTACAGATTAAAGTGTTAAAAATGTTCATGTCTGAAGTTCATAGAAATCTTACAGACATTGGGGTTTTAAAAAAATACTCTGAAAAAATGTGGATGAAATTAAATAGATCAAATTGGATATTTTTTCCCTTTTCTGCATTACAGGCAGCCAATCCTTTTTTCAAATTGCTCACCATGCTCATGGAATTTGCTGGTGGACCTCCAGGAATGCCACCCTTTGCTTCTTACATCCTGCAGAGGATATGGGAGGTACAATATGTAAAATAAAACAGAAGCTAAATTGTCTTTCTCTCGCTGGTTCTTTTATGTGTGTTTTGCATTTTGTTGTCATCCTTCCTGCATCAGTCTGTGATTTTTTTTATTACCATTCCTCTTCCGAATAAACAGCACCAGCCAATAGACATTAAAAAGTTCTGTTGTTGCTTGTAATGTATTTGGGTTAATGGCTCTTCCAGTTTAACTTCAAATTTTAGTTTAATGAGAAATTAATTGATTCATAATAAGGGTTGAGAATGCTTTTTCTAGACAAATTCCACATAGTTTCCAAGGCCTGTAAAATGTTTCAAGACCCATCATTTGTTTGTGGGTTTTTTTGGCCTTTATGTACAGATTCTTTGAATATTCATTTGACATGTTTGGTTCTCTGTAAAACATTCATTAACACTTTCAACCCTTAAAATAGTGCTGAACTGAGTCTGGTGGCAAATTGCTGTGTGCAGGACCAACCTTGCCTGTGTTTCTAAAGTGAGAGAGAGACTTCTTAACCAACTTGGCACAGGGGTGAATTCCTTAATCTGAGCAATAGATGAGGAATTGAGGCTTTCTCTTCACCTACCTGCTCTTTGAGCTCCCAGTACAATTTCCTGTCTTTATTCCTGGCTGAGACCAGCATGTCCAGCCTGGAGACTGCTGAGGACAAGCTCATCCCCTTTAATACCCCTTAAAAAACAGGACTGGAGTTTTGTAAAAGGTTTCTACTGTGCAGCATTGAGACCTCTGGTAAAACCACAACCCTTCCTCACCCACTGGAGCACTGTGGGATAGGACATGGATTGCTCTCCCAAAGGGTTTTCCTCCTGGTCAGGAGCAGCTGTAGGATCCCAAGTGTTGCAGGTGATGTGATGGATGAGCTGTAGCTGCTGCACCTCAGGTAAAGGGAGTTCAAGCAGCACATCTCAAGGTCCACAGTGACACCCAGCTGGAGACACAGGCCCAGGGACATAAATGGTGCAGGCAGGGATGTGAGACCCAGCAGTGAATGCCCAGAGCTGGGGTGGAGAACCTTCTTTTACAGCCACTGCAGCTTCTAGAAGCCATTAAGAAGTGATTGAGCTCTGCAGACACTGAGCAATGATTGTCTCTTTCTCGGATATTCCCTCCAGCCATTACCCAGGAAACCTGACAGAGCAATCTGTCATTTCTAAATAAAGGGAGGAGAATGTTCTTAAGGTGTTTATTTTTAAAGTGAGATTAAAATTTTATAAGCAAGAGTTATGGTCATGTCAGCTGCTCGTATTCTTCAGGTGGAGTACAGGAACTGAGAACAGCTTCAGCAACCCAGTTACTACCTCTGATTACTTAGAGTAGAATTTTTTCTTGGCTGGGCACCTGGGCCTTGAGGTAAAAAGAAAGTAGTTTTTAAAAAACTAACAAAAGAACAAACTACATTTATTGGCCTCATGTCAACAGATTTCCAACTACACAGAGCCAGAAAAGCACAGGAAGTTTTCTCCTTATTCTCTGAAGGTTTACTGACTGCACAACAGCACTCATTGCCTTTGGAAAGTGCTGGATGAATTTATTCCTTGAAATTGTATATTCAATAAAAAATGTAATAGTTACCCTCAGCATGAAGCTGTGTGAAAATCTTTGCATACCATTTATGTTCTTTTGATGTAACTTACAAAAATACTGATTCGGTGTTAAGGTTTTGTGTTAGATATTTTTAAAAGATACTTGTTTATAAAGACAGGGATGTTCCATTTTAATATTTCAACTCCTAAATACCTCATAATATGCAGAAAGAATAGGCAGAGTAATTGCCTGGGTTTAGACTGAACTTCCAAAACTGTGAAACAAAAAGGTTCAGAAGCACAAACCACTGAAATTTAATAAGGGTTTTCTTTGTGTGCAGAGCAGCTCAGTCTTACAGGTGCTTTCATAGCCCTAAGTGACTTTAAAAGAAATGTGGAAAGTGATCTTAGGGATTTTTAATGCAGTCAGTACATAGTAGGAAGATAAATTATTCCTTTTGATTTTTCCCCTCTCCTTTAGGTCATTGAGTACAACCCATCGCAGTGCCTGGATTGGCTGGCTGTGCAAACACCTCGGAACAAACTCGCTCACAGCTGGGTCCTGCAGAACATGGAGAACTGGGTTGAACGTTTCCTCCTGGCACACAACTACCCTCGAGTGAGAACTTGTAAGTGAATTTTAATTGAAGGAAATTTGTCACCTGTTGCAGTGAGTTGCATGCTCCTGTGTTGGTCTTTTCTTCTTTTTCCAGTTGTTTTACAATTGCTGGATTTTAAAATCTTAGGATAAGTGTGGTGCCTCATCCAGAGGTGTTAGCAGTTTTCATGAACACTGGTTTCTTTTGGTACCTTGAATGATACATTCGTAGGTTCTTTATCTTAAGTGATTAATCTGCAAGGTCCAGGAAAACCTAAAGAAGGAGAAGAGGTAATTCCAGAGGTTTTCCATTGTGTCCATCACATGGCTGTACAATAGGTGGGAGTAGTACATGTTGTTCTTTCATAGTAATCTTCAGCTGAGTCCTTTGAACTTGTGGATCAAGGAGAAGCCACCTGTGCTTTCTCCCAGATTCCAGGGTATCCTGGCTCTCTGGTGTGTTCTGCCAGGAATCACACTGTCACACTGCTAGAGAACATTTTTGGCCTTCCCTGTGTCAATTGTTTTTACAAAGGAGACTCCACAGGTACAGGCCACTGACCTTTAACACATTTTTGTGGCTGAGGGACATGTGAAAACTGGAGCTACAGCTTTGCAACAGGCTCCAGTTGTAAACGTCTCTGAGGAGATAATGACCTCTTGATTGAGCAGATGGCAGTTCAGTCATGGAAAACCTCTGGGATGCATTGTGTGATGGGATCTGGGATCACATCCTGTGGTGGGGTGCATTGTGCTAGCCCAGGGAGAACCAGGCAGCAGACAGGGATGTAGGTGAAGAGGCCTGAAAGCACATCCCAGCACCACTTTAACAAGCTTTGTACTACTCTTATCCACTTGGATTTTTTTTCTAGTGTGAATATAGTAATACCAGGTTGTGTAAAATGCTTTGGAACTGTAAATGGAACATGCAGTGCAATTTAATTGCTGTTTACATGGCTGTTAAGCAGGTATGTCACTGTCAAAGGTGTAACAAATCTGTTTTTATTTGAAGCTGCAGCCTATCTCTTGGTGTCGCTTATTCCAAGCAATTCCTTCCGTCAGATGTTCCGATCGACCCGCTCTTTGCACATCCCCACACGGGACCTGCCCCTCAGCCCAGACACCACAGTAGTTCTGCACCAGGTCTACAACGTGCTCCTTGGCCTGCTCTCACGAGCCAAGCTCTACGTCGACGCTGCTGTTCACGGCACCACCAAACTGGTGCCCTACTTCAGTTTCATGACGTACTGTTTGATCTCCAAAACCGAGAAACTCATGTTCTCCACCTACTTCATGGACTTGTGGAACCTCTTCCAGCCGAAGCTCTCGGAGCCGGCCATCGCCACCAACCACAACAAGCAGGCCCTGCTGTCCTTCTGGTACAACGTGTGCGTGGACTGTCCCGAGAACGTGCGCCTTATCGTGCAGAACCCCGTGGTGACCAAGAACATTGCCTTCAATTACATCCTCGCGGACCACGATGACCAGGATGTGGTGCTCTTCAACCGCGGGATGCTGCCCGCCTACTACGGCATCCTGCGCCTGTGCTGCGAGCAGTCCCCTGCCTTCACCAGGCAGCTGGCTTCTCACCAGAACATCCAGTGGGCCTTCAAGAACCTCACCCCTCACGCCAGTCAGTACCCTGGAGTAAGTGACCGACACCAAAATGCACCAGGCCATTGTTCCCCTCTCACCAGTGTCTCTTGTAACTTAACGTGTCCAGTGGCAGAAGTATTGCATGTGGGTTTCCTGATGGAAGTAATTCATGGGTTTAGATGCATTTGCTGGACTTTGTGGGGGATTGGTTTGGGTTTTCCTTGCTGTGTAGCAGCTGGAGAGCTTTGTTGTTTTCTAGGAGCAGACACTGGTGTTTCCAGTGTTCAGTATTCCAACCTGGTCATAAGAAACAAGGAATAACCTTTGATGGTGGTCTCTAGGAAGGGGGTTGCATTGTAACACACAAAGCTGGGGGAATTCCCCAGTTTCTTCTTTGCTTTCAGTTTCTGGAATAGGGCCAAGATTTAGCCTGCTGCATTCCAATGGAGGACAGCCTAGTGTTCCCTTGGGAACACCCACATACCTTTGGCAGAACTGAGAGTTGTGCTGTCACTGCAACACAGTGACACCTGCAGCAGAGAGCAGGTGCTGGTTAAAGTAGGCCAGGGGTGACAGTCAAACAACAGGCTTACAAAGGCTGGAAGAGACAAAGGGCTTGGGTTTGCATGGGCACGCAGTGAATATTGCTTTGGGCTCCTTTAGGGCTGTGCAGGGCAGAAAGAATACAAAGCTTCCCATCACTGTGGAGAGAAGGATGCATGGAGTCTTCCATGTTGAACTTCTCCTAGCTTAGCTCACAGGGAAATTTTACACTCAGTCAGTCCTCTTGCTCTTCTTGTTGGCATCTCCCCTCAGAAGTCTCACTTTATCTTGCAAGGGACCTGAGTTCCTCCACTGTGTTTAGTGTTTTCCAGGCATGGGACTGCAGCAGGTTTTGGCACAAGCAGCTTTCTGAGTGTTTGGTCCCAGGGATGGGGATTTCAGATTCCTCTGTACATATAAATGTGGCTGTGAGCTGTGCTCTTACGAAGCATCAAAACATCTAATTTTATAACTTGGGAATAAAGTCTGAACCATACCATACTGAGAGAGCTGACTCTAACCAAGTCTTTCTGTGTGTTTTAGGCAGTAGAAGAGCTGTTTAACCTCATGCAGCTGTTTGTAGCTCAGAGGCCAGACATGAGAGAGGAAGAGATAGAGGACATAAAGCAATTTAAGAAAACCACCATAAGCTGTTACCTGCGCTGCTTGGACGGACGGTCTTGTTGGACGACTCTCATAAGGTACAACCCTGTGCTCCTCCAGCATCTCAGCTGGAATTCCATCCTCAGCCTCCCCCCGTGAGCAGAGCTGTAGTTCCAGCTGCTCTTGTTGGCAGTTGTTACTTGGGAGCAGGAACGTGATGTAGAAATTGTGCCTGTGGGACAGTTTTATTGTATCGTGTCTTCAAAGGGTTTTTCATTTCTGGTCATAGGAAGTACAGCTGAAAGTGCTGCTTGGGCATTCTAGCAGAGCTAAAAATTGCCTGTGCACGTAGGTCAGCTCTGGGATTTTAAATGGAACTGCTGGTGCACTGAAACCCTTGTGGAAGGGACAGACTGTTACCTGGAGGGGCTACAAGCACTCACCTGTCACAGAGCACAGCCACATTGTCCCAAAGAATCTTTATGTTGGGAGAAAACATTCATTAGCATAATCCTTTCTTTCTGTTCTGCTGTAAGCATAAAATACTCTGATTAAAATGTTTTCAGACATTTAAAAGGCCAAACATATGCTTGACTGAATCTATTTAAATGTATCATTTAAGAAGCATAAACTTCTGTCTATGGCAGTACATTATTTTCCACATCTTTGCAGGGGTTGTATAGGAAATATTGCTGTAAATGTTGTTTATAAATTACTTTCCATAACATAAAGGAGGTCGATGGCAGAGGCATTTTTAAATTAAAAAGTAGGGGGGGTAATGATGAGAGGAATTCTGTTCTTTTGGGGTTTCTTTGTTCTTTTGTGATTATTTTCCAAAATAACAGCATGAGTGTAACAATTTTAAGCTTGGGATGCGACTTGCAGTGTTCTCAGTGTTTGGATTTTTTTCCTAGTGCCTTCAGAATATTATTAGAATCTGATGAAGACAGACTCCTTGTTGTGTTCAATAGAGGATTGATTCTGATGACTGAGGTAATTACTTCTTTATTTAATTATAGCAAACATCTCACCCTGGTGCTTTCCCTGTCAGCTTTAATAAGATTTCTTTTTAGCACTAAAAAGCTCAGGAAATTGTTTGTCTGCTTCTCAGGACAGAGAGAAAACCACCAACAGATTATGCTGAGAGGAGTAAATTTATGCTTTTTTGGTGTCATTCCCTTTATTATAGGTAATTGGGAATGAATGGCTGAGTGCAGTCACACAGTTGTCATTAGTTAAACAGTGTTGAGGCAAAAGGTTAAAAACCAGAAATAACTTAACGGGTGCTCAGCTGCAGTTGTGGTTAATATTTCTGACCCTCCTTTGAGGCCCTCGTGAGGCAATTCTCCTTTTCTTTCCTACCTATCGTGCCTTTGTTTGTGAGAAGTGGTCTGAAAACACATAAACTCGATTTCTTTCTGATGGAACTATGCCCAAAATGCATTTCTGGAGCACATTTAATATATTCAAGTTGTAAGTGGGGATTTGGTCCATGAGACCAGACCAGAATTAGTTCAAAATGGGAAAGAAAAAAATTAAATAATACACCTCTGAAATTGATACAGTTGGAATGTCCCTGCCCCCAGCAGTTTCACTCTACAGATCCTCATGTCCTGATGAGTGGAATATCCTGGATTCCATTCAGCACTTCCATTATTGAGGTGATGGATGGAGAACCTGTGTTCATTAAAAGCACTGGCATTGCTCCATGGGGAAGGATCCCTTTGAGAACAAGAATCAAAATCTGGATGTGTTGGAGGAAGCACAGTAATAAGATTCAGTTCATTCTTGGCACATGTAGAACAGTGTATACAGGGGAGATACTAAACTGGGAAATCCATGGTGCAAGACAAGTGGCTCAGAGGTAATTGTGGCTGTGCAGAAAATGGGATTTTGGAATAGGTTCCTGCAGGAGGGGGCAGCCAGCACAACTGGAAGTCGTCAGGAGGCCTTGGAGCAAACATCTGTCAAGGATCTTTAGTCTCCCTTTAGGCACGTGGCTGGACTGGATGATGCTTTGAGGTTGATTGCAGTCCTGTTTTTATATAAAAATTCTCTTAACTCTTTTTATGTCACTGGTTTGCATTTTCTGGGAAAAAGTGTGGTAGAAGGAGCTGGAATTACAGGAACAGTGCAGTGCTATTTGAAAATTGACTTTTCAGGAGCTTGTTATAAATATAAGTCTATGGATTAATTAATTGCAGTTAATTACTCCAGAATATCTGTTCCTTTTTGTTATGAAAATGCCTCCATCCAGTAAACTGGGTGTAAAAATTCAGGAACTGGGCTATAAGGTTGTCCATACATGAGATGTAAGTAGATTAAGGTGCATACATAGAGATGCATAAAAAGAATTTGTTTAGCTTAGTTAGCCCTCATCCATACTAGCAATGGATAATTAAGTTTATGAAGAGTGTGTAATCTAAAATGAATTTATCCTGTGTAAAACATTGGTAGAAATTAGACTAAACTGGTGTTACTTTACAGCTTGAGGTTAGCTGGCCTTATATTGTCACTCATTGGCTGGAAGCATTTTGCCTGGTGACAAAAAACTGCATTAAGGAGTTGTCCCATCCAGAAAAGTTTTCCACTTAGGGGTGGCCATGTGTCTTTTATCTTCACTGAAGTATAAACAGTGCCTGGCAAGGGTTTGCATTCTAGAGACTGAGGCTGTTTCTTTATCTTTCAAATACCCCAGCAGATTAAATATCTTTTCTTACATCCTGTGCTAGAATTTTTGCAGTTCGGAAATGAGTTGCTTTTCCTTCCCAATATTTCTATCAATCACAGATGCCCAGAAGGTATAAAAGGACAAGTAATTCATCTGATGTACAACCATGTGTCCTTCAGCAGCATTTTGAAAAATGACTGGCATCTGTCTTAATCCTACCTTTATTTCCCCAAATTCATACATCTGTGTCTGTCTTTGTGCACCTCTTGTATGACTTTGCTGGCACAGAAAGTTGGGATTACAGGGATATAAAAATACTGTGTCTCAAATGACACTTTGTTCACTGGGCTGTAGATAAAGGTGTGAAAACTTGGTAATTGTTTTGAGCTGGTAACACAAAGCTTTTGCCTTGAAAACAAGTGAAGAACTTAGTGATTATATCCAACACCTTCTATTTTTGAGCATAAAATATCTCGTTTGAGCATAAAATAAATGTAAATGTGTCTGCAGGATAACAAGAGGAATACTAACAAGTACCTTAGTTTGGCAACATCAAGTTTTGGCATTTTTTTTTCTTCTTCCCAGTCCTTTAACACGTTGCACATGATGTACCACGAGGCCACAGCTTGCCATGTGACTGGAGACCTGGTAGAGCTTCTGTCCATTTTCCTCTCGGTTCTAAAGTCCACACGTCCATACCTGCAAAGAAAAGGTTTGATTATAACTCTTGAAAGGTTTATGCCTCTTGTCTGTAAATTAATTTTCCTCACCCAAACTCTAGTATTTTTGTCTTGGTTAAGTGCTGTGTTCAAAAACTTGCTGTACAATCGGATATGTGGCTGTTAATGGATGTTCAATTGTTAGTTATTACATTACTTGTTGACTTAATATGAAACTAGATTTCATTAATTTAATAGCAGTAGACCAGTGAGATTTAAGAGATTCCTAGATGGATTAAGATCACGGTAGAGGAAAAAGAGGATTCCTCAGCAGTAAAATTCTGTGCTTTATTTAATGAGCTTCTGAGCCATGAGCTAAGCAGCCTCCTGGGATGTTTGCATTTGCAGATGTGAAGCAAGCTCTCATTCAGTGGCAGGAGCGGATTGAATTTGCCCATAAGCTCTTAACTCTGCTCAATTCCTACAGTCCTCCCGAGCTTAGAAACGCCTGCATTGGTAAGTCCTGGCCATGCAGGACCTGTCCTGCACAGGGACCTGCTGTGAGATGGAAATGCCACTTATGCAAGTGCACGTGCTCTGCTAGGAACTCTGGAGGTCGGGATTGTTTGTGTGATACTGTCAGTGCACCAGTACTGGTGTTCTTGTTCCAAAGAATTCCGGGTTTGGCAGGTTTCACTGAATATTCCTCTACTCAGTTAAGGCACGCAGACTGGGGGCACAAAAAGTCACCTGTCACTTTGTGAGACCAACTTGCCACCTGATAAGGGGCATGACTGAGGAGTAATTCCTCAGTTCAGGTGTCAGAGAGTTTAGAATCAAATCCCAAATCTGACATTAAAGTTCAAACATGAACTGAAGCTCCCTTGGAGGAGACCAAGTTACTCTGAGAAACAGCTTTTCCTGTTCATTTTTATGATCCAGTACTGTGAAGTATACTAGGGGAAGCAAGGCTTAAATAGCTTGTAGAAAGCAATGGATTTGCTTTTCGAAGTGTAGACACAGATATTCTATACAAATGGCTCTCTTGCATTAGTGGAGCTATTTCAGAAAGGTCCAGGTTTTTTCTAGTTTAGGCTTTTTTAATAATATTTAATGGATTGCTGATAAAGGCCTAACACTGTGTCCAAAATACCTTTTTTTGTGTAATTTGTATGTATTTCCCCCTATTTTGAGTATTTTCTCGTTGTCCTCCTGACTGCTGCTGGTTGCCATTTTCCAGGCGTCAGACCTGCTCTGTTAAAGAAGAAGCTAAGAGGGTAATTTTACTGAGGTTCTCATTCTGCAAGCTGGCCCCTCCCTGGTGGGTGCTGCACCACTGAGCAGGGTCTCTCCCAGTGGCAGAGGTGAAGGGAATCGGGATGGAGTCAGGGGTGTCACTGAGGTGTTGCTCACGGCGCAGCTGCGGCAAAAGGGATACGAGAGAGAGTTTGCAAATGCATGAGCCTTAAGTTGAACTGTTTGCTGTTAAGAAATAACAATTTGTAATAGCAAAAACAACTTTTTGTTTGTAGATGTCCTCAAGGAGCTTGTACTTTTAAGTCCTCATGATTTCCTACATACTCTGGTTCCATTTCTACAGCACAATCATTGTACATACCACCACAGTAATATCCCAAGTAGGTATTTCAGTGATTGTATTTTGAAGTTCTCTTACACTATTATTACTCTATCGTGTTCCTTGCTGATGTCAAATATTGACTTTTTTAATATATCCCTATTTTATCCGAACTTACACTACAGTGTCTCTTGGACCTTATTTTCCATGTCGTGAAAATTTGAAATTAATAGGGGGGAAAAGCAATATTCGTCCTCCGCGTCCCGAGCTCAACATGTGCCTCTTGCCCACCATGGTGGAAGCCAGCAAGGTATGTAAACAAGTGGTCCTGTAAAGGATTGTTTCTCTATTGTTTTCCCATTTTTATAAAAGTATTCGAAGAATCCAGTAGCTCAATGCATTTACCTTTTCTTTGTAAGCAAAGCATAATTCTTCTTCAAGATGTGTTGTCCTCATATACTCCATTCTAGATGTGCACTCCAGAAGCACCATTTCCCTGCCCTTGGTGATACACAGCTTCATACTGCAGACACCATAAGGGTTTGGGCCTTGTGGTAGGAAAAAAACCCATAGCACACATTTTGGTAATTTCCCAGTCTGTCTGTGGCATTTATAAAGGAAATTGAGGCACCACCCAGGGACTGTCCAGATGGATTTCACACTATGTTAAGGTTTATTGCCAGACAGCCAAGTAGACCCCGCAGGATCCCTTAGAGTCCATTCAGCTGGGACCGAGGCGTAATCTCCTATTTGTTTGGGTAAAATCCAGTGCCTGAAATGTCATACAGGGCTTTTTTAAGTCTTTTCACTTCCCATTTTCCCTTCTGTGGGCTTCCTGATGGGATGCCAGCTTTGGTGGGGCTGCTCCATAGTGACTTGCCACGTCCCGTTGTTACAGCTGCAGCAACGGTGGGATTCAGCTCACGTCACTTTGCCTATCTAAAAGGTCAGCATCCAGCTCTTCCTGGGGCTCATGGCCATAAATAGTTACCCTGGGAAGGAGAGAAAGACTTCCCCTCCTTCCTGTCCCAGGCACCTGAGTGTGGATGAGGCGACTCCCGCTCCACGGAGTGCAGGGAACAGCAGTGACTAGATTTTAGATAGCTAAAGTCAGGTCAGGTGAATCCCACCCGAACAGGAATATGTATGGACAATCATTTGAAGCAGGAGAACTGGTTACTTGCTGTCCGGTAACTGTGGTTCTTCAAGATGCTTTGTCCACACAGATTCTGTGCTCCTCCTGCTGTGCTAATTCCGAGTCCTGTCCTAGGGGATTCTTACGGGTGAAGGAATTGAGTGGTGGTTGAAGCCGCCATACCCCTTGTGCCCTCAGGTACAGTGGTCGCAAGGACACACTGGGTGCAGGCACAGCCCCAGTGGACACAGCTATTCAGAAAGAATCCAATCTCCTGCACATGGGGCCTATGTGCACGTAGATGGGAATCTGTGTGGGCAACACATTTCGAAGAAGCACGGTTACTGTAGGGTAAGTAACCCTTCTTTTTTAAAGCTTTCAGAATGATGCTGTGTCTATTTGTGCACCATCAAATTGACTGTGTAATCCAAGTGTTTGAAAGGATGTTAGAGAGCCAGAAACTGTCTCTAGTGGGTTTCCCCATCATGCATCCAGAAGTGACACTGCATAATGTAAATATTTGGACTTAAAAAGTTGTCATTACATGACGCAGTATTTCACCCTTTATACCGAATTCCTGATACATTGGGAAGCAGAATATTTTTAAACCTCTAGAACCACATCCACAGTCACATTGCCCTGTGGTTTTGCATGCTTGTTTTTCATTCAGTTGCTTTGTATAAGGTTGCATTTGTTTGCTTGAGTTTTAGGGGTTTTCTCTTGGCTCTCTGATGCCATTTTAAGCTTACACACGTCCAAAATACTAAAATATTGACGTATATGTGTCATTGGGTTTGAGACATTCCTGAAAATTTTGCTCTGAAGCTCGGTCTTGAGAAAATTCTGATTTCTACAGATCACAACCGGCAAGTTATGATTTAAAAAGCGATAGTGTGTATATATTTAGGTGTTTGTATGTGATATAAAGTTACTGCATTCTTTTCCTGTCCTCTTCAAGCCGTGGTATTTGCACAGCTTTGCACCTTCTCAGAACTCTCCAGTAAAAAATTTTACTGGCAGGGAATTGCATTTGCCATCCATCCTCCTATCACACCCTGGTGCTTGCCAAGGGCTGGCTGAGGAGGCACCTGGAGATTCCCACTGTTTTCCTGTAGTCCAGGATGAAACATTGCAGGGCAAGTGACAGGAAGGGAGATGCTCAGGGAATCTGGGAGCTGTCCTGTGGCTTTGTAGGTTAAATGAGGCTCTCTTAAATCTTCAGGGCAAAGACGATGTTTACGACCGGATGCTGCTGGACTATTTCTTCTCCTACCACCAGTTCATCCACCTCCTGTGTCGAGTTGCAATCAACTGTGAAAAGTTTACTGAAACTTTAGTTAAAATGAGTAAGTATCAAGGTGAAACAGCCAAAGGATTTTTTTTCTGCCATAACTTTGAGTACTTCTCCACTAAGTGCTACATTCAGAGTTTTTTAAGAAAAAGCAGATCTTGTGAAGCTTGTTGTGTTTGGGTATTATTTTCATCCACAAAACTGTTATTTGTGTGTAAGATAGGGCAGCCTTGCCCATATGGCTGGCAAGTTTTGGGCAGGTCCAGAACGGAGCTGAGGTAACGACTGAGAATTCAGTCTTATTGTACAGGACTAACTAAGGCTGGTTTTGGTGGTTGGCAGTTAAAATGGCTTTGGATCAGATCCTGGATCCTCAGCATCTCAGCAATGGCAATTAATTGACAATATTTACATTTCTGTGTTCCCACACAAACCTGAGAGTTTGTTCCTCAGTGTGCACAGACCTCTGTCACCCAGTAATCTTGTCCAAAGAGCAATGACAGAATTTCCTTTCATCCCCTAAATCACCCATGTGCTTGTTGTCACACTTTTCCAATGTATTTATTAAATGGACTGTAAAAACCTGACAGACACTACAGCTTTCTGATCATAGAAAATGCTTGCAAGGTGATCCTATAAAATGCACCTTGGCACTGCTTTTCTGAGGAATTTCCCTGTCTCCCACACTGACTTTTTCCCTTGTGCCATTGCAGGTGTCCTGGTTGCTTACGAAGGTTTGCCACTTCACCTTGCGCTCTTCCCCAAACTCTGGACTGAGCTTTGCCAGACTCAGGTAAGAGTCAGCTTGAGAACCAACAGTATGGAAACACAGGCAAAACACACTGAATGTGGAACAAAGAGCCCACAATTGTAACTGCTGGGTGATGTTTAATAGAATACCTCTGCCTATGTTGCTACTGCCTGAGAAAACCTTTTCTGTTTCAAATACAAAAATCTGGTACATTGTATTTGCTCCCTGTACCTCCTGCAAAAGCTGAGCACAGCAACTCCCCCCAGTAACACTGGTGGGATGGTGGGTGTGCAGAAAGCACTCATCCTGCCTCTAAAATTCCAGCTTTTTATGTAGATCAAACACTGGGATGATGAAGGAAAAATTAGGAGATGTCAAAATCTGGCTATCATTGCAGAGGAGCCTGTGGTTGGCTCTGTCCCTTCCCATACACACTGGTGGAGATAAACTGGCATTCCTGGGGAAGGAGCTTCATCACAGGAAAATGGGAAACAAGAATTGGCAGTAATTGATTTGTACCATTTACTGACACCTGATAAACCTGAACTATTTCTCAGTGGGCCTGGCCTGCACATGCAGTGCTGACTCTGCCATCTTCTCTCTCCTTGCCAGTCTGCCATGTCCAAGAACTGTGTGAAGCTCCTCTGTGAAGATCCAGTTTTTGCAGAATATATCAAATGTATTCTGATGGATGAAAGGACCTTTCTTAACAACAACATTGTCTACACCTTTCTGACCCATTTTCTTCTCAAGGTACCTGGTCTTTTAGCAATAATTATTGTTCCAAGGAATGCACGCCCTGATGCTGCTTCATTTTGGGATGCTGTTTTCACATTCCCAAATTTTTGTGGCTTTTAAAAAAATACTTTGTTCCCACAGGTGCAAGGGCAGGTATTTTCTGAAGCAAACTGTGCCAACTTAATCAACACTCTAATTACAAATCTAATAAATCAGTATCAAAGCCTAGAATCTGACTTCAGCAACCAGAGAGTCGAAATTTCCAAAGCAAGCTCTACGTTAAATGGGGTGAGTCTTTTCTAACAAGCACGAGCAGCGTTCAGGAGGCAGCTCATTTCCTACAGAAACTATGGAGTGCCAGGTGTCAGGCACTCTGTGCTTCAGCTGGGCTCCTGGGGAGGGCATGGGAAGCTGGCAATATTAACCTGACTGTGGGGAGCAAAGCAATGCAAGTGCAGGAGCATTAATGGTAGGAGTGTTGTAACCCAGCAAGGTTTCGTATCTCAGCACAGAATTGTCACCCCCAGGACAGAGCTGTGTAAGGGCAGCAGACAGTGAGTGGGGAATTTCAGTGCTGTGAGCAGCTCTGGAATGGGATCTCTGGGCTGCTCAGAACATGAACAGCACCTCGTCATTGCACAATCTCTGTGTGCAGGATTCACCCAACACCAGTTCGAAATAAGGCTGAAGTTTGTTTCTCTGTTTGCAGGACCTCCGAGCACTTGCCTTGCTGCTTTCGGTGCACACTCCCAAACAGCTCAACTCGGCCCTGATTCCAACTTTACAAGAGCTTTTAAACAAATGTAGAGCTTGTCAACAACAGAGGAACTCATTACAAGAGCAAGAAGCCAAAGAAAGAAAAACTAAAGGTTTGGTGTCACTCTAATGAACCTTTTACAAACTTGTATCAAAGTAATGTAATATTTTATCCCTGCACCGTAGGCCATTCCTTGGCTCCAATTCCCAATAGCACACAAAAATACCATTTTATTATGGATCTAAAATTCATGACTGGCATGAATTCTCTGCAAGGAAATAAGTATTTATTGAAGGGCTGTGTTTAGTGTGGAGAAGGGTGGGAGTGTGAGCAGTGCCTGTTCCCTGAGCCAGTTGCCCTGTCCCTGCAGACGATGAAGGAGCCACTCCGGTGAAGAGGCGGCGGGTGAGCAGCGACGAGGAGCACACCGTGGACATCGGCGACATCAAAGCCGAGCCCCGCGAGGCGCTGACCCCCACCAGCACCTCGGACAACGAGACCAGGGACTCCTCCATCATCGACCCGGGCACGGAGCAGGACCCGCCCTCCCCCGAGAACAGTTCTGTCAAGGAGTACAGGATGGAAGTGCCCTCTTCGTTTTCCGAAGACATAATGCTGGCCGCGCGCTCGCAGCACGCGGAGGAGCAGCCGGGGAACGGGAAATTTGAAGAATGCAAAGAGTTCAAAGACCTGCAGACTTCCAAGGATTCCATGGGAGCTGAGGAGGACTCGGAGTTTCCTTCCACGTCGATTTCAGCGGTTTTATCCGACCTCGCAGACTTGCGGAGCTGCGATGGCCAAGCCTTACCATCCCAGGACCCCGAAACTAATTTGTCAATCAGTTGTGGCCATTCCAGAGGACTTTTTAGTCACATGCAGCAGCATGACATTTTAGACATCCTGTGCAGGACCATTGAGTCTACGATTCACGTGGTCACACGGATATCCGGGAAAGGAAACCAAGCTGCTTCTTGACATTAGATGGAGCATGTCTGCTTTTAAGTCTTTTTTTTTTTTTTTAATTCTTTTTTTTTTTTTTTTTTTTTAATCCTTGTTCCCCCCAAAAATGCTGTTTGTATAAGTTTTGCTTATTTCTGTTTTGTGCTTCAGTTTGTCCAGTGCTCTCTGCTTGAATGGCAAGATAGATTTATATGCTTAATTCTTGGTCAGGCAGAACTCAAGATTTTTTTTTTTTTAATTTTATTTTATTTTGCATCTACCGTACACTTTCTTAAAGGGCAATCAGATAATGGCTATGTTTTATGTAATTAAGAGTTCACTGTAGTGGCTTTCATTTAATATGGCTGTCTGGGAGACAGGGCCTCCTGGCCCTGTATGATGTAATTTAAACTTATGGCATTTTTACTGTGTATAATATGGTGTCCTCTGTGCCAGTTTTGTACCTTATAATCGAGGCAGATTGCCTCAGATCGCTGTGGTTCTTATTATCAAAATTAAGTTTACTTGTATACTAAACAACCACAAGAAATTTGATTCTGTAAAGAATCCTCTTTAGCTGTGGCCTGGCAGTATATATATGGTGCTTTATTTAACAGAATACCTGTGGAGGAAATAAAGCACACTTGATGTAAAATTAATTGTTTTATTTTTATTGACATGATCAATTGCTATTCTGTGCACTTCATTAAACTGATTGTGATGACTTTTCATTTGTTTATAATATGTTGCTTCAGTGTTTGGATTTCTCAGCAAAGAGCTTCGTAAGTGAAACAGCAGCAGAGAGAAATGATGGTCAGAGGTTCAGATTTGATGTCAATGTTGGTGCTTGTTTACTGTGCATGAATGTCCAGCCACACAGTGGAGAGGGACTGGTGGCTGGTGCTGGAACATGAAGTGCTGTCAAAAGCCAGTGCAACTTGGCATCTCTTCCCTTATTTTAACATCTCTTATGTCACTTTTCTCCTGCACCAGTTGCAGACTTCCTTTCTGTTTCTCCTCTGCTCATCTGGCTCTGCTCCCTTACTTTTTGACAGCTTCTGCACCCCTGGAATGACTTCACCATCTCTCCCATCATATTTCCTCCTGTTGTTTCTGAGTAATACCAGTTTCCTATGTGACTTTTTGGACTGTCAATGCTACTGGTTTTAATATCTGATTAAACTCCATTTTCAGCTTCATTTTCCCATTGTTCAGCTCATTTGTTTTTCTCTTGTTGTCATCTACGTTGGTCTTTTTTCTTCAAAGTTCATTCCATCTACCATTCACTGCAGTTTTGCATCACTTGCTTCTCCTCGAGTCTGTGATGCTCTTGCTGCCTTTGAATTTACTCTCATTGGTTTTAACCTCCTGTAATTAATTAATGTTTCAAGTTTACAATTTCTATTCCTGTTTATTTAGCATTTTTATCCTGCATTTACAGACAGTGCCAACACTGGTAAGTGCTTAAGGTGGTCTCCTCATTACTCAAGACATGTAATCATTATGGGTTGGTTCTCTTTGGGAATAATTTTATTACCTTTTCTGATTAGCTTTCCCCAGATTTTGTAACTCCAGAGAAATCATCAACAGCTTCTAGTCAAAACTTCTACAATCAGAATTCGTCTGTCAAGGAAAACATTGCCTATGGATCAAAACCTGGGATGCAGCAGCTGTTGGAACCCTTTGGGTGAGTAGTTTTGTTAATTAATGGCCCTTTTTAGAACTCTACAGCTGATTGTTGAGTTGTTGTCTGAGCTGGTGCCCTTTGCCTGCTTTAGCATCTCCTGCAGGATGGGATCATCCCAGAGTTGTGGCATTCTGGCCTTTGGGGTGGTTTGTTTTAGCTCATTTTCAAGCAGACCAACTGTTAACAGTACTTAATAATTATTTCATAAAGGATACACAAATACTGTGCCACTGATCATGTCAGGATTACCAGCAATATGATTACTCCTACTGCCCTTCCCTTATCCTACCTCCTAATTTCCCTCTTGAGTATTCCTGCAATTTTTACAGATGTTTTTTCACAGTAGAGTTTTTTGAACAAAATCAAGCAGCACCTGCACAAACGTGTCTTGCTTTTCCAGAGCCTGTTTCCAGGTGTTTGTCCTGTCTCCCTCACTTTCCATGCTCTGTGAGTCAGTATTTCTTCCATTCTATTCCCCTCTCACTTTAAATCAGTTTTCTGGTTTGTATTTTTTCACCTTCAAAAATGTTCCCTTATCCCACCTTTGAAAAACCTTTTAACCCTAAACCCTTTAATTTTCCACTGGCTTCCTCAGTCTCTTAAAGCTTTGATTTTCTTCCAAGCTTGATCCCACTTCTCATTTATTATTTATTTCCTCCTGGAAGTTCCACCCTCCATTTAACCCCTTCAGAATTAAGCTTTTAAATACCTTCTCCATGCACAGTCAGCCTCTCCTCTGGCACTCAACCTGCTGAGATCTGTAAAGAATTTTCGCCATAATCTTACAAATAATGTTTTTCCCATTGAATTATTTTCCCCTTTGTCTTTCTCAGCTAATTAATCATCTAACATTT
This sequence comes from Ifrita kowaldi, assembly GCA_013398055.1. Classification (NCBI taxonomy): domain Eukaryota; kingdom Metazoa; phylum Chordata; class Aves; order Passeriformes; family Cinclosomatidae; genus Ifrita; species Ifrita kowaldi. Next base: position 244,233 of record VZRS01013279.1, on the reverse strand, counting down.
TTTACCTTTTATTGGAAAGTGTAGGACAAATTTTAGCACCAATCTTGGAGGGGCATGGGGCTGTTCCTCCTCATTTTTTTGGCAGCCCCACACCTGCAGCAGGGACTGCAACGCTGGAAGCACAAGTAAGTCCTGTCTTTTTTAACACCAGTGACTGGCAATTGCTCCACTGCAGTGAGGGCAGGGAGACAGGAAAATTCAGAGGAGCAAACCTGCTTGTGACCCACAGATGGAAGGAGATTGCAGTCACAAGGGAAAACGGGTGAGGCACAATTCCCAGAGTACTGGGGCTGCAATTTCACTGTTTGTAGAAACGTGAAATTGCATAGAACCACCTACTCTCAAGTATTAAATCGTTGCAAAATCTCTTCAGCCATCTACCCACAAACCTGCTGAAGCCTGAACTGTCTTAAACCTTAATTTCCCTCTGTCAGCCATTACCCTAAATCATTTTTGTATTCAAAACATCAGGCTTTTCTTCCTTGAATACTTTGGTGAAAAAAAAAGGTAACTAAATGCTGAGCATTCAGAAACAGATCCTAAAATACACCACTACTAAAGAGTTGTTCCCCACCCAGCACCTGGCCACCTGAAGCAGCAGCAGTGCCACCCCCAGTAACTGCTCTGTGCTTCTCCTGTCCCTGTGGGGCTTTGTTCTGGTTGCTACCACAGACCTCACCTCAGTTCACAGGGCTTGTTAATAACTGACTGCAAACTTCCCAGGAGCCCCTGGCCTGTAGCAAGGAGCAGCACCTCTGTCTCCTCTGGCTGACAGAAGCTTTCTGGTGGTAAGGTTGCCATGTGCTGGCATTCTGTAAAAATAAAATATATAGGACTTAACTTCTAAGAAACTTATTTAGTGTGGCAGTATCAGTTTATGGAGAAAAGCAGCTTGATGTAAAGTCATATTTTTATTGAGCCAAGCATGTTTTTCCAAAGGCAGCCTGCTCTGTTGTGGCCAGTTTGTTTCAGATTGCATATTTCATTTGTACAAATTATTTATGAAGCATATTTCAGAACTAAGTTACCCTTGCTCACCTCAAGATGCTTTAATTAGGAATTACAATTTGTTCCTGTCAAAATTCTCTTAACAGTTGTTCTCTTTGAGGTACAGCATTGCAGAGGGCTGTAAATCATTTCAGTGGAAGGTTTTACAGAGCTGCAGAAAGAAAGCACTATTACTGTTTGTTTCTTCCTAAATAAATGTCACACTGAGGTCAAGTAAGGGAGTACAGTGCATGCAGACCTAATAATTACATGACATTGTTAATTATCTTTCCTAAAACTGCAGTTGAAAACAGTCTGCAGTTAAAAGCATCTAGCAAGAGGCTGTAATTCATACCCCCCATTTCTTGAAATGGATCAGCAGTTTTGTAATCCCTTTCAGCTCACCTCTGCTGGGAACTCCGTCTCCTACAGGGATTTAATTTTGCCACTTGGTACACTGAATATTAACGAACTGGAAATGCTTCCTATTGATTGGTGTAGTTCACCCACCTCTGAGGGCAGGACTCACTGCAGCAGAATCATTGTCACTCTCTGAAGTGGCAGGCAAGCAGAACAGAGATCACTGTCCCCAAGTAAAGCTGTTTATATACAGTCTGACTTGCCTCTCATTCCCTGAAAACCCATAAATAGTGCTTGAACTATGTACAGTCTCATAGAAGTGGGTCTTTATTCTTCCCACAAATAAATTATATATATATTTTTTTTAGAAAACCAAATGTTAACAAAGTATAAAAAGTAATGCCCTAACAAAACTACAGTGCTGTTATCATTCCATGTTGTCTTTAGACTGCTGCAGTAAAATATGTATTTCTTCAAAATATTGCTTCTTCCAGCATTGTCTGGTACTCTCTTCATGGGAGACGGGAACCCCTTTGCATTCCAGCTCCAGTTCCGACTGAGCCGCCAGGTCCTGGAAGTTCAAGGCCACTGTGGCATAATGTTCTGAGGGAAGAAAACAGGACCCTTCAGTGAAGTGCTTTTTAAAGGATGACTCTTTGTTGTTGCTGTTGCTGATTCCCTCTCTGCTCTGCCTGTCTGAGCACAGCCTCTTTTCACAGCTGTTCTCTGAAGGACACAGACCAAGGGAAATGTCCAGCTAAGGCTGTTCCCTGCCAGCTTTGGTCCTTCTCCCTGCAAAGGAGCCCTCCGGTGCGAGAGATCCTTGGGAAAACTCACCATCAGGCCAGCTCCTACACCGCCACTTCAGGACAATTCTTTGGCTTGGGACCTGTGGGAAGAGAAGGTTCTCCTCGTTAGCATGGGAGAGAATTCCCATTACAGTTCTCCCTGAAACACAGGGGAGAGGAGCATTAGCTTATGGAATACTGGACATGTGCATGTAAACAAGACCAAGGCTGGGGTTTGTTTCTGAAATAAATTCTTTTCTTGGAGGTCTCAGTGTGCTGTATTCCACTGTTCTGTTTTTGCTGTGGGAAGAGATCAGGACTCATTGGTTACTGCACATAAAACACTGATTTTCTTGCAGACTTTGAAACAAGGACAAGCCCAGTTTTCCCCACTGAAATTTTGAAGTGTGACCGAGTGATTGTGTTACACAACCCAGCCTGGCCCAGTGCACAAGTCGGGCACTCCTGCAGATGAAAATGGTTTTTAGGACATTTAAAAAATGCAGCTGAGCTCTAATTATCAGGTTTTCCCTTCTATTTGCACCAGCATTCAGTTGGGACAGGGTAACATTTGCCCTAAATAGAACAGAGCTCATTTCCCCAGTTAAAAAGGGATACAGATTTGGGAGATAAACCTTAAACCTGCTTTCTCCCTCCTCTTGGTTACAAAGGATTGTGCTGGGTTTTCTCCTCCCCATGCAGATGTGGTCAGCCCCTGTGCTGTTTATTGGACAGAAAAACCACACAACAAAAGGGCAACTCTTTGGCTTTGAAACAGAGGAACTGAAATATGCACTAGAGAAGCTGAGATTCACAAATTTATGCTGCTTTTTAGCTCACAGAAGAAGCCACCACACCCCCTCCCCATTTTTAAAGCAGAGTAGGAGCTTTTTACCAGTTCTGTGTATTCACCGCTGACACAGCCCTCAAACATCTGAAGTTTGCCTCCTTTCTCTGCTTCAATCACAGCTGGGCACTTGGAGAACTTCTGTACGAACTAGCAGAGAAAGAACAGAGCACAAAATGCACCGTGCTGGGAGACGAGGGAGGGGTGCTGAAGGAATTAACTCTGATACAGCTGGAAGCACTCATCAGGCTTTTTGATTTTACACAGCACTGCTGAGGTGGTGGCAGGGGCCAGTGAGGTGCCACAATGAGACTGCAAATGCTGAGAAACTTGCACAGGCCAGCACAGACTCTGCCCCCAGCACACACACAGGCACAGACCCAGCTGGCTGGTCCCAGACTGAGACAGGAGGGAAATGGAGCAGCAGCTGTAGGAAGGTGCAGAAGAGCTGCCACGAGCCATTTCTGTTTCCCAGAGGTAGCCCTGGGATTGTAATTAATGTTCTCCAACACCAGCCCAGACTTTTGAAGGACACCGACCCAAAATTAGTGATTGTGTATTTCATACCCTATAAGCAACAGTATCATCACTGCCAGTAATTAATCTAATTAACCTGCAAGCTGTGGGTAACAGCAGTGCCAGTCCTGGGCCCTTCAGGCTCCTGAGCAACACCTACATCAAACAGCAAAGCTTTAGGCAAGGACAGCACAAGGAAGCTGCACCCAAACCACATAAAGATGCAGCTTCACTTTGAGTACTTGGCTTTGTTAAGGTAACAACTGGCAAAAACAGGTCTAAGGCAACCTATTAAACTGTCATCAAATGGAATCCGTACTTGACACTGTGACTGACGTTTATTACTTACACAACCCTTCAGCTGCATCAGCATCCACATTCAGTTAAAATGCCTCCTGAAAGTATCACTTACTTCCTTCTTTGTGAAGATGCTGTAAAGTTCATCAGCTGGAGAGTTGAAGACTTCCCTCATATGTATCCTCACTGTTGGAATTTTTACTCCAACCATATCCAGAGACTGTGGTGTAACAGAGTCCTGCAGAGCAAAAAAATATTCACAGGAATGAGGGTGATATCTTAAAATGTTCTGGCACGGCAGGACTGTTGTCACCTGCAGATTCTCAAACACAGAGTGTGAATACGTGATAATTACTGTATTCACCAGGCAGTATTATTTACTGTATTTACCCAGCAGTACTATTCATCAGGAGTCTCTAAATTCAGTGAAGAAACCTGAAGCCAACATACCTGCATCGTGCTCCCACTTGGTTTTCGCTCCATGGCCAGCTCCTGACCAACAGGCGCTTTTGTTGGCAGAATCATTCCCAAGGTGAACTCTGCAATGAGGAAAAGCAGTTTTCAGAGTGAAATTGAGCTGTTCAACCCCCCTGACATTCACATACACAGTGAAGATCACCAGAACCCTGGGGAACGGGTAAAACTGCAGGAGCACTGAATAAAACTCCAGCTTCCCCAGTTTCCCATTATGTTTCCATCAGGAACAGACCTAAAGGCAATTTCCCTTAAAAAGGCTTTTCCAAGTTACCTGACCCCAAATCAGTAACATCTGCACAGACTTCTGGCAGCACAGCAGATGTTCAGATCAAAGAGAAATGATACCCAAAGAAATTCTTCTAAGTTTGGCAGAAAACTGGAAGGAAACTAAATACAGAGTGTGAGCCATCCCTGTCAGAGGCTGCTTCCCTTTGAGTTTCCAGTGTTAAAGAATCTTTGGATGCCCTAAAAATCATACCCAGCCATTTCTCAAGCCAAAAATTGCTGGATCCAACCTGGGGAAATTACACAGCATTTGACAAAAAAAAAAGGAGGTAATAATTTAACAAAGTAGTTCACAATCACAGAGACGCACCTGATAACAATTTGATTACAACAAGATGCAAATGCATCAAGTCCAAATTGTACACCTACATACACACACATCCCCCCATCCTTTCTCATTTTTAAGGGACAGCTTCACAGGACTGAAACCAACAAGGATTAAAATCAGTTGAGAGCAACCATCTGCCTAGAAACTAGGAATTCTGTTTGGGAATTTTTTGAGCACACTTAACTGGCTGTAATTCACAAAAATACCACAGTTCGAAAAATAGAAAGGGAAATTCAAAGTTGGTTCACCTTTGGTTTAGAAGAACAAGTGAGAATTTATAAATTTAGTAACAGTTTGGAATAATAAAACCTTAGATTCTCAATTATGGCAAGCTTAAGGATGAGCAGAGACTGTAGCTGTAGAGTGAAAAACAGAAATAAAGACAGCATTTCAGAAATTCTAGGAAATAACTAATGTAATTGATAACCAAAACAAAGGGGCACAAAAATAAGGCAGCAGTTCAGGCAAGGAAGGCAGTTTTTTAAAAGTAGGTAACAAAAATAAATCCTAATATTGGCCAATCCTAGTAAGGCCAAGCTGAGCACTGGCCGGGCCTGTGTGACCCAGCCCAGCCTCAGTCACTGCAGAACCTTCTGGACACGGCCACATTTGAGAGCACAAAAGATCTGGAGTGTCAGGACTCTCTTATTTCATCTCAGCTGGTGCCACTTAAAAATAAAACCAGTACAACCCCAGGGATGTGTCAGTATCTGACCAAGCTGTTCAGGAGAGGTGCCTGCACAGGAACACTCCCAAGGAGCTGATGAATTCACCTGGTTGAATTTACCTGTTTTAAGTGCTTTCAGGTAGTCCCTCAGGGCCTCTCTGACTTTGGTGGTTCCTTCAGTTCTCATCAGGTCCTTCAGAACATCACCTTCCCCTTTCTTCTTGCTAACATTTATCTAGAAACAGAAAAATTACAGCATCTGAGAGACCTGTCATGAGCCTTTTGGGTTCTGGCAACAAAGGAAAGCATTTGGGCTTTGTTTACTATGCTCAGAGGACAGCTGCAATTTCAAATTCATTATCTTGGGTTAGCCAGCCTTTGCTAAAAATAAGTCCTCTTAAGACATAAATAAATGTAGTACGTCCACTCAGTCCAGTTCAAGTATAGCCAAGAGCTAGAGGCTGAAGGATGTGTGGAAGCCCAGTATCAACCACTACCCAACCAGCACAGGGACTCCTTAAGGTCTTAGGGTTGCGAGTGGTTTGCTGTGTTGGTTTGGGGTTTTTTGAAGACTACAAAGCAGAGTTCTTCTCAAATTTGTAGTTAAAATATCAACAATAATTAGCAAAGCAAACTGTGCACATTCCTCACTGGTAAATTTGAGAACAGAACAAGGCATTATTCCAAGTATAATAAACAAAAGCATGAAATAAACTATGCATATGTAATCATCCAATTTAATAACAGGATATATCAAAATATGATGCCTAGATGTCGATTAATGCTTTATTTAAGGATTGTGGACCTATACAGCCATACCAGTGTTGCACACCTACCTCTGTATCATCTACCTCATTTTCTTCTGACAGGTTAGGAATTTCAACAGATCCCTTATGTTTCTCACCAGACTCTTTCACTGTACCTGTATTAACATAACGAATTCTTAAATGCATCATTAAAAACTATTTCCCCCACAGCAAGTTTTACCCTTGGAACTCAGTTGTACAAAGGTGTTACCTGAAGGGAGCTGCCTCAAGGCTGACTGAAAGGAACTGAACAGCAACCCAAGCCTTTCCTGGGAGCTGGGTTCCCTATCCAGGTGCACCACGGGATGGGCACGGACCCACCACCTCCCTGCGCTGCTCTCCCCTGCCGTTGTCACCTGCTCTGATACCTTTACAGCCTGTCACCAACACTGAATGTGCACCTAAGGGTGGGTAGGGGAAAATCAGCTCCTTCTCCTCTGAATGTGTCTGCTCTGGATGCAGAAGCTCCCTGGAATGCCGACCATGGCCTCTTTAATTGTGTGGAAGCTCCCACCACGCAGGCATGTTACCAGGAAACATACATGTGTATAATGAAGACATACACAATTGACATTTTTTTAAAATAAAAAATTCACATGCACATTTAGAGCACTTGATATTACTTTTAACCACCTTACAATCACTGTACACTGCACAAAAAGACTCAACAAGGACAGGAATTATGCTCCACTTCTGCATCCTTCGGGGCCAAGGCCTACCCCACTGAGCTGCCCCTGTGCTGCTCTGCCTCAGATCCCCACTGCAAAAACTGAATTTAAGGTCTGCGGCTTTTTTCATTACACTGAAGACTCTCCCCCTTTGCCTTGCAAAAGCGTTTTGTTATTTAAATTAACTCACTAATTCGATCACGATAAAATCTCTTCAGAAAGCAACAACAGAAACATGCAGGCCTGTCAGCTCAGTGTCAGAACATAAAAAATCCAACAAGATGCCTCATCAGCAAAAATCTCAATTCCAACAGCACAGGGCTGAGCACGACTGCAGAAGGGGAATTATCATGAAGGCAGATGCATTACTTCTGGGGATTCCCACTTTCACAGGAGCCACCTGGATCCCACTGTTCCTTAACATCACTCATTATTTAAATTACTTCCCTGAGCCCCCATGCGATCGTGGGGCACCGACAGAACCCAGCTGGTCGAGATCCCAGTGAGGGACTCAAACAAATGCCCGGGTGTTTCCTGGCACGGAGAAGGTGAAGGGCTGTTGGTAACACCAAGTGCAAAGATCCCTCCCCACTCAGGTCTGAGGCAATGAGGGATTGCACAAAGTGCAAAGTCTGTTAATCCACAACTACACAACCACATCCACACAGGGACAGCTGAACTAGACCTCAGAGTCTCCCGCGAGAACCTGTCACTCAATAAAACCCTGGGAACTGCTTAAGGCCATCCTTGAAACACTCCTGGGCCCACACAGCCACCTCCGTGTGCTCTTCCCTGCTCCCTTCCTGCACCAGGATCAGTCCAGGAAAACCACACAACGTGGTCTTTGCAGACAATAAAGCCAATCTTATTTTTGGCTGCTCTCCACAGAAAAGAAGTGCAGGCATGCAGGAAGGAGTTCTGGGGAGCAAAACAGAAACCTGACTTCACCTAATCCTATTAGCAATTTTCACAACTCTTAAAATAGAGTTTCACAAGGAACAGTGACAGTGTCTGTGCTGGGCAGCAAAGTCCAACCAGTGAACAAACAGAGCTGGTGGTTCAACGTGACACAGGTGCAGCTCTGCGTTTTCAGTACCACTGTAATGTAAACAAAGCTTTACTACCTTTTTATCAAACAATCAAATTATGTGTTGGAATACCAGTGGAACTCAATAACAGACCTGAGAATAAATTATTTTTGGTTTCCTGCCGGTCCAGCGTGAAGCACACATCTCAGAAAGACCCACCTGTAACACACTGTTGAAATACCTGCTTTAAAAGGACAAACACGTTTTCACAAAGTTTCCATCACTATGTGGAATAAGCCATTAAAATCCTCATTACATCCTCTAACAAATGACAGAACAGCCATTTTGCTCCGTTTTAGTGCCATTAAGTACCCTCAGTTCCTCACTTTCTTGCTTCTCCCTTATCTAAATTCCTAAGCACGATGTTTTTCCAACACTGGACTTGCCAAATCAGCTGCAAATCTCAGGATTTTTATCATTTGTCCATACATAGCCACATTTTAATCGTAGCTTGAAGTCCTAGTTATCCTTGAAGACTTGCAGAACTAATTACAGCAATTACAATTTTTAGCAGTTCAGTCTGAACTCTCACTTCTAATTTAGAGCTCTCAAAACACACAACACGATGGCTATCACAAAAAAAAATCACCAGCCTCTGGGTTTTTTTAGAATTTCCTGTGTAGTGGCCAATTCTTTTAAAATTAAGCTCTCAAAGCCACGATTCACTCAGTGTAGCAAAGCACTCAGCACAAGTCAGAGCTGTCTCTGAACACTGAGCAGCACAAAGACCTTGCAGAGAAACAGTTTAGAAAGAACTTACATAGGAATACACACAAAATACCGTCTGCCTGCTTCTAACTTTATACTGAAATAAGCCACACAAAGCCAAACTAACCTGTGTTTAAAGCTTATTAGCTGAACTTAAAGAAGTCAAAAAGCTGATTACAGTTATTTTATCTATACTGATTTCAACTGCACAAGAGTACAATATTTGCCTTGCTCTCTGTTAACACTGACATCACAATTCTAAGTATGTTCTTAGTTTATAACACACTTGAACATTTAAAACTATCTAAAACAAACAACGGTACTTAGTTTAAAGTCCCCTCTTACTGTAAGAGCAGATTTCAATTCCAGATCTGGTCTCAGCAATATTCCAGTCAGACAAACCTCCACACCCAAGACCTAAGAAATAAGTAATTGGGGAAGCACAGCCTGTCATTTGGCACTGCAATATCCAAGGACATTCCATCAGCTGCTCCTGATTCTTACTCCAGTGCAAGACACGGACCACAATTTGCTGTCACGTTTTAGGCATCTAATAAACGGAGAGAATCCCTTGGTATCACCAAAAGCCGAACTGCAAACAAAGAGCTTGTCATGGGACAAGCACAGCACAGGGCAACTCCAAGACCTGGGATTGCAAACGCATACGGCACAAAAAAAATGCACGAGCACAGCCCCCGGTATCCCAAATAATCAACAATTATTTCTATTTCCCACTAAAGAGTTTTATCCTCATGTAATTCCTAATCTTCACTGTAAATTACAGTTAGTTTTTGGAAACAGCCGTAATCTGACGCTTCCTAGGTGTTCCTGCTCTCCACAGGCTCGGAGCACACAGCTGAAACTCGGAGCTGTAATTTGGGTACAGTGGAACTAAACCAGCCCCGGCACTCTGCTGTCAATACCGCCACACTGCAGGCATTTACTCCTTGCACAGCCAAGCGAGTAACCCCGCACTGATACACGGGGCACGCAGTGCTAAGGAATATGTGGCAGAAAAAGCCTGGCTGAAGGGGAAAGAGCCAAGCTCGGGTTTCAAGGTTATTTAAGAACACGCATTTATCCAGTACAGGCCCACGTGGCTCCCGCAATCTCCCCACGACTCTGAGTCACTGCAGTTCACCGAGACACTCGCGTTTTCCCAGCCCGGAGGGGACAGGTTCCCCTGCACAGGGATGGCTCCCGATGGAAGCAGGGACCAGCACAGACCCCACGGCACCCGTGCCAATGCCACCTCCCCGGCGGGGCCCGCCGGGACACGCTGCCATGGCCCGGCAGTCCCCGCGGAGCCCCTCGCATCCCCCTTTCCCCCGTACCTTTCCAGCTGAGGCGCAGGTTCCACTCGTAGAAGAAGATGAGTTTCCCTTTGCGGCTGTTGCAGGACGCTTCGCCCTCCACGTGTTTGAGGTCGCCGATCTCGCAGCGCCCGGCCTCGCCCTCCACCACCAGCCCCTCCAGCACCTCCTTCAGCTTCCTCTTGGACCAGCTGGTCGCGTCCCGCTCCGTCCTGCCCCGGGAGCGGCGGGGTCAGCCCCGGCCGCCCCGCCCCCCCCCAGCCCTTCCCCGCATCCCGCGCCCGCTCCCGCCGCATCCCGGCCCTCACCAGTGCCAGTTGTTCACGTTGGTGGCGTCCGCGCGCTCCTCCACGATCCAGCGCGGGTCCCCCTGGCCCCACTTGGCCATGGCGCTGCCCCGGCCCCGCCGCGGCGCCGCCTCCGCCGCCTCCCCCCGCTCCCTCCCGGCCGCTTCCGCCGGCAACGCCAGAAGGTGCCAGAAACTTCCCCGCCCCGCCGGAGGAGGAGGAGGAGGAAGGCGAGGCTCTGCCCTGCCCTTCCTCCCGGCGCGGAGAGGGGAGGGAGCGGGGCCGCAGCGCCCCGAGCCCGCGCCCCGTTCTGGGTCTCACCGGCCGCTCCTCCGCTCTTGTGCCCAGGAAAAGCCGCTCCTCCGGGGCTGCTCCCGGCTCCGGGGGAAGGCACCGCCTAACTGGAAAAGAGGAGAGAAAAAAAAATAAAAAAAGGAAAACAGGAAAATTAGAAAACAGACTCTCGTTTTCAAACACTGCGGCGGACACCTCTGCGCAAAACAACCAGAGTAATTGATGTTCCGAAATTACTCCATCTGAAGCAATGGCAATGCAACGCCCTGAAATCGGGTTTATTGTCTTGCCCATTTAACACGTGCCGAAAAAAATTAAATACACTATGAGGCAGCACTGCTGCTGGGGAAGCAACCCTGCAGTACAGCACTGCAGCCCTTCCCTCATATTGCTTGTTCTCGTCCTTATCCATTCGTACAACAGCAGCAGAATTAAAATCTGGATAACATTCCCATATTCCTATTGCTCATTTAATTCTGAGCTGTTCCAATGAGTCTCATTGTGGTTTTTTCTAAAAATTTTCTTCATCGAGTGTTCTTATCAGAGAGATACATCATCACCAGACTTGTCATCTTCAGAATCATCATCTTCAGGCTCATCATCTCCAGGTTCATCATCTCCAGACTCTGTGTCCAAAATCACTGCCACCTCTGAAAATTTAACTCCTTTCAGTCCTTTCTCAGGGGCAGGCAATGTGGGACGAGGTGTTAAGGAAAGAGCTGGCTTCTGGTACGTGTCTGTCACAAAGGAATCCTGCAAAAAAGCGTAATGCAGGTGAGGCAGAAAGCTACAAATGGTGGAGTGTGGACAAATTATAAGCAGTAGAAACCATAAAATTGTGAGCCTTTTACTGTACACATTCCGTAGAGATAGAAGAAAGTCACCACTTCTGGATCGAAGTCCTGCTCCTTCTGCTGGGCAGGGACAATGCCCCTCCTCTATGATTTTTTTATAGAATCATAGAATGGTTTGGGGTGAGACCTTAAGAGATTGTCCAGCTCCAACCCCCCTGCCATGGGCAGGGACACCTTGCACTAGGACCAGGCTGCTCCAAGCCCTGTCCAGCCTGGCCTTGAACACTTCCAGGGATTACTTCACAAGATTTTTTTTTTTTTTAAGTTCCATCTGATTTACTTTTTTGATAATTCCTTCAGTTATTTGATGAATAACAATAAAATACTTTTCACTCCATGCTTCGCAATCAAAAAGCTCATTACCTGTTTTGTTGTGATTCCTACACTGGGCTGGGCCTCCACATTTCTACTTTCAGCAGCTTTTTCAGGTGCTCCATTTTGCTCACTTTCACTCTTGTAATCCAGCAGCACTGTGTCCAGGTAATTGTCTTTTTCAGGGGCCTGAATTACATCTTTTTCAGCATCATCTCCTCTGGTGCCTTCCAGGTTGTCAAATGACATCATCTCAGTTCTCCTGAGGGAGTTAAGAGAATTCACAGCACCTTGAGCTGAGACAAAATCTCAGCCTCCCTACCACCAAGAGCAGCATGTACACCGATCTCAAAGTCAGGGGGATTTTACCCAGGGGAATGTTAAGTAGCTTCTTGTATCCTGAAGGTTCTTCTCTGCATTAGGATTAACAATTTGCTAAAGAGTAAGTAGGAATCTTTGATACAAGATTAAAGGGTATTAACTTCCTTCAAGTGTAGAGATTTTTAACTTCTCATTTTAAGGGTCCTTAAAAATGGACCTACAGCCTAGTGAGGGATCCAAGGAAAATTCTATGGTACCAGAATAAACTAGAACCACATTTTTAATATGCAATTTTCTATAAATTTGTGATAGCAGCAGTCTACTTACTCATTGTTCATGTGCTCTGGTTTCTCTAAGCTTTTCAGACTTCCATTTTTGTCAACTGCCCACGGGTTATCAATGCCCTCCATACTTTTGACTTTCTTAACCAAATCCTGTTTCCCATATTTCCTGAAAATAACACATTAAAATAATATGTTAAATAAGTAATTATTTTTGAAGATTTGCTTTCTAGTTGTTTTAGAAACAGATGATGAATTTTTTTTGTCATAAGTTTAATTCACATTTAATACACATTATTTTACACAGCATTTATTTTCAGTATTATTCTGGGGATTAGTTTGGAGCATTTCCTATTTTTCCATAATGGTAGCAGTGCAAATGTTTGCTTCCCTTCTGGAAATTACTTGTTTTCCTCTACCACGTGGTCCTGCTGCCACTGAAGGTAAGCAGCAAAACCTCCCTTGATTTCATCATTTATGGGGTTGGAAGAGACTCCTGTACCCCCCCCTTCCCAGTTAAAATTCCTGCTGTTCACATTTCTCTGATTTAAAAGTATTTATTTCTGCTTTTGCTGTGTGACAAACACAAGAAGAAACAACTTTCAGCTGTGTGCGTGGTGCGCCCAACACAGCAAATCTTGGGCAACGCTCCCTGCAAATGCCAGCAATTTATCAGACAAATATTTTTCGAGCTGACATTTAATGAAACCAATCAGCTGTAAATCTAAATGATGTTGTTGAGGCAAACCCTCTGTACCTTTTCCTTCTCAGATCCAGCAGGACGTAGGCCAGGAAGGCGATGAAGGTGCCAGCGAGCAGGACCCCGAGCACGATGGCAGCCACGAGCTCCGGGGATGCCGGGGCTCCGGGAGCCTCCCCGATGGCAGCACTGACTGATGCTGAAAACACCTTCTCCAGTTCCACCTCAATGTCACCCCTCTGCTCCCTCAGTTTTCTGAGGATAGAAGGGTAAAATGTGCTTGATTTACCAGACCTTCACGCTGGCTGGAGGAGTAGTGAAGACAATACAGAATATTCCTCCCTGGTCTGCCAAGACCTTTTCTGAGGATTCAGACTTGTCATGTCTTTCCTTCAGGAAAAGCTCTGTTTTCCAGCGACCAGCCCTGGTGCTTGTGACCTAAAATGCTGCAAAGCTTGGACAGTTGAGCTAGACTCACATCGCTGCCAGGTTACCAAAGAAATGTAAAATACAGCCAAAGTGTGAGTTTTTAATCAACATTCTGCCACTGTGAAGTCAATATATATTTTAATTATATTCTTTCTGCTTCAGCTTTTTTTTCTTAAACTGACTTTTAAATCTGTTTTGCACAATGAAGCAGCCTTATTCATGTTTTTGGCAAAGACTGAAAATTAGCTTTCAGTAAATACTGAAAAAGCTTTTTGAATTCTAAAAAACCCTATCTGCATAAGCCCTGCCACCCAGAGGGCAGACTGTGCCATACAGACCTTTTTACATCTTCTGCAGGTACTTCCTGGTGGGCCTCATCAAAAGCAATGATTTTTACTTGGGTTTCATCAGTGCTGCTCCTTGCTTTTCTTTCAATCTCCTTGGAATAAATATCAACAATGTATACATTCCATCCAAGTTTGTCTTCCAGGACCCTGACATCATATGAAGAAAACATTTTTAATTAGCTGGGCAATGACAGATTCTTTTACTCTGGAAATTAAATAAAGTGGTATTTAATACAACTTTTGGCAGATATTAATTGATGCTAATAAAAATACCTTGGCAGGCATTTTAACCTAAGCATATAAAAATGCAGGATTATTATCAGCAAAGGAATTAAGCTCTTTGCCCAAAATTGTTGGGTGATTGAGTAGCAGAGGAAAACAATATCTATAGATTACTATAAACAGTAAAGATGGGGAGGAGGGAAATTTAGTCTCCTAATCCTCATTGCTTTCTCCTCTTTTCCCAGTGAGATTCTCATGCTGGATTGGACCAGTGGCCCAGTGAACCATCATTCTCATAGCAATCAGCACCAGCTGCTTCCAAGAAGGTTTTCCATTTATTTTTTACCAGCAAGAAACTGGTCCATAATAGCAGCAACATCACAAACTCATTTTCCCACCTTTGGAGTGGTTTCCCTTCATAAGCACAGGACTCCATCCTTCCAGTGCAAATAGATGTTAATGTATAGCCAAACAACAGATCTTCCATCTTTGTTAACATGCCAAAAAGGCCCAATTATGGTTTTAATTGTGGGGTGGCCATCACACATCACTGGCTAATGCCCTGTTCCTGCAGGGCTGGGGTGTCCTGGAGAAGCTCTGCTGCTGTGCCGTGAGGGGGGATTTTCACCTGTAGCAATGGTGGGTTTGGTTTGTGGTGTCTGTCCTGTGTCTCCACATTTTTATCTTGCTATCCATGAAAACCTTTACCCTAGGCTGTCAAAAATGACACAAACATTGAGGTGGGACGAGACCTCTTGAAACTGTCTAGTCCAATGACCTGTTTGGGATTTGTCAGCTTCAGGCCAAAAACATACGAGGCAAAAATTGGTGGATTCCTGTGAATTCCCTCAAATTATTCTGAGCTACATCACATTGAAAGCCTGGCTTTTCCTGGGCACTGGCTGTATCAGCTCCCTGTAGGCTGTCAGACCCCTATCCCAAAGGGACTGTAAATTTATCATTAGAAATAATTAGAATAAGCTTCATGGCTTCAAAAATACCTTTGTACTTCAGCACTGTTTCTTTCCACCACGTTGATCTTCTGATTAAGCACCACCATCACAATGTTGCTGCTGGAACTGGAATCAACAGTTACCTAATAAAGAATCACATGTAAGATTTTCTAAAGCATTTGTACCTCTCGTACATTGATCAAAAAACCCTCAAACAACCAACCCATTAAACAATAACAAAAACCCTCTGATATAAAATAACTGTCCTCCAAAAATCAGTTTTTGTGCCAACATATTTTTGTATGTCAATGAAAATGGCAACATCTTAATTCTAGTATGTAAATATCGTGTATCTGACAGCCCTATTGACTGTGTTAAGTAATTTTTTGTCTTTGCCATTACCACCAAACTTAGCCCTTCTTGTTTACAATCTTGACATGGAAATAAATCAGGATTATACAGAAAAATCTTCCTTACACTGACTGTTGTCCGGGCTGTGAGTCTTCTTGTGCCTTGGTCTGCAGCTTGGACTTCCAGATTAAATGTTCCAGTCTTTCCTGCTACAGAAACTGTAAAAATCTGCCCTGTGTTTTCATTGATGTCAAATTCGTTGGTTTGACCTCTCACTAAGCTGTAGAGCAGAAGTCCATTGTCTCCTGAGTCTGGATCTGTGGCCTGGGTTTAAAAAAGGTGATTTGTGACACTCCGCTTGTGGCTTTTGGGCTGCACGTTGCTCTTCAACCAGCAAACCCAGCTCTCAAGAGCAGATTTAAGAGCTCCTTTAATCCAGTGAAAGAAACCCAGACCTTTCACAGGATTTCTGTCCTCCTGAAGAGCACAGGAAATACTTTACCTGGACTGTAATGACAGGGTATTTGTAGGGCACAGAGTTGGGAATGCGGGCAGAGTAGGAGCTGCTGGAAAACACAGGCTCTTCATTTACATCCTGCACAGAGATTGTCAGCATGGCCACATTCTCAGCAAACAGGCCTGGAAAAAACACAGGTGAACAACCTTGACCATCAGCTTTTCACCTTTCATATCAAACTTCACAAGTTAAAGAGAATCACAACTCCTGTGTGGGTTGCAAATAAAAAACATGTGGCTATTGCTCCCCTGGAATGTCGTTCAAAGCAAAAGTTACCTGAACGCTGGACTCCTGCAGCAGAGGAGACTTTTTTGTTTGCTTGAATTAAAATCACATACTGAGAAACTTCCTCATAGTCCAAATTAACTGCTGTTCTCAGCTCACCACTTTCAGGATCCAGTCTGAAGTGACCTGAAAGAAAAAACATGGCCTTTTGCTGTCACAGCTGCCATTTCACTTGTACCCCTCCTATCTCTCGTGTCTTAGTTGCTCTTGGGATGTTTCCATGGATCCTCTGCTCTGAACAATGTGAAATCCAACACTTCCACTGGCCAAGCAGCAAAGGCATCACAGCTGGGTGCCTATCCCACACCAAACAGTAAACTCTTAAACATGTAAAGGAACAGTATATGTGAGAAATAATTTCACATTATTTCACAAATAAGGAGAATTGCAGCTTCTTCTTGCACAACTCCATTTTTTTATGTATTTCCAAGTTTTCTCTCATTTTCTACACACTTCCTTTGTTGTGGGCCAAGTGGAGCCTGGGCACAGCTGCAAGAGCTGGAGGAGGGCAGATGCCTTAACATAAGTGCAAGGAAATGATGGACTAAAAGTGACTGGCAGAGAGGAAGCTGCTTGTTTACAACACTTTCTATTTTGGCTCCCCCAGCCTCTACATTATCATAGCTTAAGACTAAAGGAACCCATTTCTTAGCAAGTTACCACCCTTTCCAAAGCCAAAGATCAGCAAAGTCAATGCTGAAAAGCTCTGAAAGAAATTCTCTGTGTACTCCTTCTTGTAAAAAAATGTTTATCCATGCTCTCCATCTCCTCACTTATGCACAGCAGAACCTGCCTTGCAAAAAACAGGTTATGATGTTCTCCTGGCTATTTTAACTCATTAGGGGGATAGTACTCACCTCTTTCATTGCCAGATACAACAATGTAATCAATAAGTTTTCCTGAAGTATCAACCACAGCAAAATCATAAATTAAATAATCCACTCCTGTGTTTTCCGAAACAGAAACGCTAATGCAGGAAATAAATGATAAATCATAATGTTAAATTTGCCAACAGTTGTTGCCTGGCCAGGCTCTGAAATTTTGCTCTTTTAAAGAGAGTTCTCTGTGGAAAATCTTGCCCCCACCCCCCAGTTATTTGCTGAATCTGCCCAACTTTCAGAGTGCGGTGCAAACCCTGGTTTTCCAGCCAGATTTTGGGTCATCCTTGAGTAAAACCTAAGGAAAAATATTTTATAGTGTGCAAGGGGAAAGGGACAAAGAATCTGACTTATCAAAGCTGCAAAGTAGAGAAATGAAAGGCAATGCCTCAACTCACACTCACAGAACCCCCAGCGTAGCAGAATTTCCTATATTTTGCTTAAATAAGTCCCAAAACTGATGTCCTTCCTTCTGCATGGAAAAAATATGAAAATTACCTCCACCTTTGCTATGTTCTGCACTACCTGGTAAACACATCCCAGTTATATAACTTGATATGAAAGCCTCACCTGATCTCACTTTTGTTAAAGCGAGGAACGAATGGACGGTTGTCAAACACGTTCAGAGTAACCACAGCAGTGCTATTTAAAGGAGGAGAACCTTTGTCCTTTGCCATCACTGTTAAATGCATCTCTCCAGATCTAGACAGGTTTCCAGTTGTAATTATCTTCCCCTCACTCACATCCTCTATCAGGAAGAACGGGCTCACGTTGGCATCCGGGAGGATGTAATAATCAATAAGGCCATTTTGCCCCTGCCATGAAAGGAACACAATTTCATGGAACTGGGAGGATGTTTGGAAGGGTAGGGTAAACACTGAAGCAAGAGATCCAAAAAACATCTAGTGAAATTATTTTGAAAATAGTGATTTTTTTCTTTTAAGAGTGAAAACATGGGGTTAGCTATGGTAGGATGGGTGCCAATTAAAAAAAAAAAACACAAAGCACAAGAAAATACACAATGAATTGGTCATTTACACAGTAAAAACATGGCAAAAAGGTCTCTAATGAAAATAAGTTAGATGTGTAGAGGGGGACAGTCAGAGTAGTGAGGGTGGCACAGGGAGGACAAGTGCCACTCTGCACAGCTGAAGGAGGAGTTTCATGGGGGTCTCAATGCAGACCTCCCACAGTTCAGCAATTTTCAAAGGCAATTTTACTCTTTATACAAGATCATTGAAAATGCTGATGAAAAAAGGGCCGTTAGATGATTTGCAGCAATGCACCACAGCTGCAGCTATTCTAACCAAAATTATGCATGAAGAAACAGGAAGGCACCTGCTACACCTATTTTGTTGTCACTTTGAGATGTTTCATCTTGTAAATGATATAATTACTAGTGATGTTGTCATGGCGATGTGGTTGACTACTGGATACCCCTGCCAGTGCCTGGATACTATTTGATGGGTGTAGTACAGCTATATCAAGCAAAATTACATGTAAAGATGGGGACAGAGAGAATTAGCTGGGGTGCCACACTTCAGAGGAGTTTGGCAAGCAGATATTTCCTTGCTCAAGCAGCTGATGTTTAGTTTTTACAGATTCTTCTACCTCAAAAGTTCAAGTAACTTCAGAGACACTAAATTGCTTCAGTCCTTGTATACTGAAGAACTGGTGCAGCTCTGTGTAGTAAAGGGAAAAATTAAAGGAAATACATCTGAGGAAACATGCCCAAAGCCAGGGAGTACCTCAGTGTCAAGGCAGAGCCAGCAAAACTCCTCATTTCCAATTCCCAGAGCTGGCAGTTAACCAGGATTCCCTTTCTGCTACATTTGGTGCTTCATGCCTAGAGAGTGGAGCAGGATGTGTTTGTGCTGCAGCCCAGAGCAGTGCCAGGTCCAAGAGGAGGAGTTACCTGGTCGCGGTCGGTGGCGCTCACGGTGATGACAGGAGCACCCACAGGATTCACCATGTTTATGGAAGCGGAATAGGAGCTCTGGGCGAACACTGGGGCGTTATCATTCACATCAATCACTGCAACACTGACATGGGTAGTTGTCTAGAAAACAAAAGGGTGTCGTGCATTTTAGAGGATTTGGAATCTCTTATTTAGCGTTGTTTTTTCCTTACTTGCACATACAACAAAGAGTATAAATCAGTCTTTGAAAACGCTGCGGTGAAATGTTGTTTGGGTTTAATTTTGTGAACTCAACATCAGAGATCACTACAGGATTTTAACAGGAGAGGCAGGAATTCAATGCTGCAGTAGGATTCTGCTTCTTGAAAGGTGTCTGAATGAGTAAGAACAGGATATGTTTGGGAGACCAACATGTCCTCCATGCAGTTCAGGAAGCCTCACCTGTTCTGATTCTGTTAAATGAGTGTCTAATATCTTTTCAAATAAAAGAAATGCAGCAGAACTAGAACAATCTGCTGAAAATTATTCTTCTCTCATGAAAAATTATCACATCACTTACAGCTGTAACAGGAGCAGGCAAACTCCTGTTCCCCAGCACAGGTCAGTCAGCAAATAATTCAGGGTCAAAGCTTACCATGCATAATTCTGAAGTATTTCACATAATTAAAGTATACTGCTACTCAGTGTGGCTAAAGGCTGTAGAAGTCTCACTCTAAACATGATGAGGTGACTCATTTATTCCACACAGTAAATGTCTGGGATAGATCTCCCTCCCAATAGTTCAAAATCCACTCTGAAGGGTCACTGTTCATTACAGTAATGGTCTCTTACCTGATAGAAAGGGGCAGATTTATTGTTGACTGCAGTCACTGTAAGGTTGTATTTATTCATGGTTTCATAGTCTGGAGAGTTCTTTATCTTAATGATGCCCTGTATTTCATCTATTTCAAATATATTTTCTCCATCACCTGAGATAGATTTAAACAAGCACCATCCATTAATGCATCTCAGAAGCACATAATTAACTACACTCTTAAATTATGTGTTTACTTGTGTCCTGAACTCATTACAACAATTTTTTAAGTATCAGATATATAATGTAGAAGAAGAGCAGAAATATTTTGAGTGGCTGGGCATTTGAAACATGAGCCAAGAGAATGAGTTAATGAATTTTGCAGGTACATCTGTCACCCAGGTGATGGATACTTGGCATTCTGGGGTCAGTCTGTTGAACAAGTTCCTCCAGGTGTGTGCAACTTTTTGAGGCATTTTTGCAGTGTTCTGACCTTCTGCAGGTTCACTCTCATGTTTGCTGGTTGCAGTAGTTATGAACCCAATGCTCCTGGCCAAGACCTCTCAGAGGAGCTGTCTGAA
The DNA here is from genome assembly GCA_013398055.1 of Ifrita kowaldi. Classification (NCBI taxonomy): domain Eukaryota; kingdom Metazoa; phylum Chordata; class Aves; order Passeriformes; family Cinclosomatidae; genus Ifrita; species Ifrita kowaldi. Next base: position 223,775 of record VZRS01013279.1, on the reverse strand, counting down.
TTTATTCTGTCTCTGAGGGAGGTGGACCGAGTGACCCAGAGATGTAAAGAGAAATCAGTGTGGCTGCCAACAGACATGGCAGTGACTTCTGCTGGTTTTGCTCAGCCTCAGAGTTTGTGGGCATATGGGAAATAAAGGACTAAAACCATATAAACTGTATTCAAATTGCTTTTGGTGGTCCTTACAACTAAACCTACTATTTCAGCTCCTGCAGGCTTTGGTCCAAAGGAGTCTAAATTTCCATCTCTGTTGTGTTCTACAAGGCAGGGGTGAATTAGGCCTTACTCCTCATCCAGAAAATTATCTTTTTTCATCAAAATTCCTCCTGTTGATTGCAGCTATGGCAGTCAAGTAGCTAAAGACTTTTTATAAAGCTGATTTTTAACAGGATTAAGAATACAATTAAAAGAACAAAAATCTGTAGTATCTGCAGAGTTCCTGCTCAGTTGGTTTGAAAATTGTATGAGTATAAATTAGTAACATTCCAAACCAGGTGAAAGTGAAACCTTCTTGGCTTTCGTGGAAAGAGGTTAGGAAATAACATTACTATTTATGTTTGTAATTGTATAGACAACAAAGTGCCAGTGCAGTGACAGAATTCCTTGTTACCTGTGAGGTTATATAGAACAAAGGCATTGTCTCCTGTGTCTCTGTCTGATGCTGTGATTTTTCCAACTACAAATCCCACAGACACGTTTTCATTGACTCTGAAGTCAGGCACTGGATCAAACACGGGTGGCCAGTCATTAACATCAGTGATCTTTATCACAACTGTGCAGTAACCCCTCTTCTTCTCAGGGAGTCCATCATCTTCAGCATAGACCACAACCTGTAAGTTACACAGTTATTGGCAATGAGAAATCATGCAAAGAGGTTCTTGCATAGGGATTAAAGAAATCTTGGTGAATTTTGAACTTCGAAATATTCTTAGAAATGTAAAGTCCAGTTCTGAATTCACCTCAAAATAATTATTGGAAACTTAAGGAGTATTTGGGTCAATTTAAAAAGTCTTTCCATGTAGAACCAACAAATCCACCAGTATTCTTGCTTGAAGCAAAATAAGATTATAAAAAAAAATCCAGCAGTGGCAACAACAAAAAGATTAACTGAGAATCATCTCTGCAAGATCTTGGTCCAGCACAGATTCAAGCAACAGACAGTACTGAATACACGAGCTGGCATTGGGAAATTAGTTATTCACGTGTTGAAGTGTTTGCAGGGCAGGTGAGCAATGAGCTGTGCTTGAATTTCATTATAGCCAAAAGGCAGTGGCTTGTTTTAGTAATGCCTCACACCTCGAGATGCTCCTATTCTAAACCAGTGCTGAAAATGTTCAAGCATTATCCAGCTAAACAAAAGCACAAGTGTCACCTGTTTTCCAAGAGAAAGATAGAGAGTTCTGAATAAAGAAGATTTAAGAAATCTAAAGCAAACCTGATACTCTGTAGGTTCCTCTTCATAATCAAAGGGGGCAGTGGAATAAAGGATTCCAGTAGTTTCATTTATCCTGAATTTCAGTCCGTGTCCATTGAGAATGCCATATGTTAGGAGACCATTTCTACCTGTGTCATTGTCCTGAGCTTTCAGCTGCACAATCTGAGTAGCAGGTAAATGCTGTGGAGGAAGAAAGATTGAGGCTCTCAGAGACTGCTTTGCTGCAATTGCTTGAATTATGTGAAAGGGGGGAAAGTCACAGACATTGCATCCACTTACAGTAGTATAGACACTTTAAAATCAAAATTACAAAACTTGCTCAGCATGGTAAGAGACTCTCTTGCTTTCTCTAATTTACAGAAAATAACTGTTTTCCTCCCCCCATGTCTCTACCCATAGCTGCAATTTTCAGGAAGAAAAATTATTTCAAACAGCCCAAATGTTAACCTCAAGCATCTGACTTGCTGTTATTTCTGTTTAACAGCTTCTTCTCCTATGAAATTCAGTGGGTGTTCTCAACTCCACAATCACATTTCTTTCTGAACGCTATTTGGCTAATAATTATCAAAATAAATAATCTAATTCTTCCTTTCTAACAATGGTATTTGCACCAGGATTGACAGAAGATATCAGTGTTTCACTTGCAGGGCCATTTGAGATCTGATCTCAAGTTATTTGATCCAACAGGGCATCCAGCAATTCCCACTGTGTAAATATTTCACATGGAAATCAATTTTTTAAGGTCAGGAAATGTGATTCTAGTTCTCCTCCATTAAACTAACTGAGAACATTAAAATTAGGTGTAATAAGTGAACCTATTTTTAACTCAGTGGTAGAAATGGACTCAATTTTAAGTCAGTTGTGGCTGCTATTGAGAACGTGTGTGCATCAGCTGGGGATCTCAAAGGCAAGGGATGTGCTCTATAAAAGACAAACATGGTCAATGTGCTGCTTTTTTTAAAAAAGCAACCAGCAGATTAAAGCGTGGAAAATGTTGCTTGAATATTGAAGAGTGAAATGTTGAGCAAGATGCTTTTGCATATTTAAATGCTGTGGCTTCTTCTGTAGAGAACCACAACGGCTGAAAATCTGACTGAAATCTGGCTTGTTCTCTGCTGCTGATCACTTGTGGCAGCAAAATCACAACAGATTGGACGTGAGCAAGAGGAGAAGTATTGCTAAATTAGAGACTTTTCCCTGCTACTTCTCTGCATGAAGCTCCCTTCCAAAAGGCTGAGTGAGAGCCTGTGAAGTGCCCAGCACATTCAATAGATTTTGAATGCACCTGAATATTCTCTATGTAAAAATACTCAAAATGGAGTGGTAGTTCTTCCTTATTAGAAAAGATTCACTTTCCCTTCAATTAGTCCACATTTCTAGATCATTCTTGTAGTGCATTGGGATTTTCAGCTTGAAATAAACCTCACAACATCATGTGGTAGAACAGAACAGCAAGTCTGCCCAGTTCCAGAAGGTTCACTTGTATACTCAACAAAATACATTATTATTATTATTATTATTATTTTGAAGACTTATTTTTGTGTTTCAGTTTGGATGACATTTTCTTACCTCTGCCAATCTCTCTTCTAGTAGAGAAGATGGGAAAACTGGAGGGAAATTGTTTTCATCGATAACTTCCACCTTCACTTCAACTTCATTAAATATGGTAGCATTAGATGAGTCTGTTGCTCGTACCTTGAAATTTACAGGAAAATCTTCCACTTCTAGATTCTTACTTGTTCTTATGAGACCACTGGATGAATGGATAATGAAATATCCTGGTTTTTAAAAAAAAGTTAACCAGAAATTATTCTGGTTATGATTTTATCAGTTGAAAATCCTCCAGTGAAAAGTATACATTATTTATATGAATATTGTATGTTACAGTATTCTTCAAAGAACAAAATGAAATCCAACATTTTTACAAGGGTGTCAAGAACATTAGATATATCCAGGTCTGTAATTAACAAAAAGAAGTAATTCAGAAGGTCAGATAGGAACCAAAGGGGAGAAAATTCAGTCCACCACTCTCCAGTCAGGTCTTCACCTTCCTCTGAAACAGTGAAAGATTATTTGCCCCTGTTTCAGTTAGAAATTTTCATATTTCCTAAGAAGTCCTGTTCTTAATGAAGATGAGGAATTCTGCAACTAACTTCAAGATCACAACTTCATACAGAATACTTCACAAAACTGAAATACAGATTGGCTGTTTGATGATAGATTAAAAGCAGCTCTATATTTAGTAAAAAACCACACACGACAAAGCACTGATGCACTTGATCACATGTAAACTTACCCTAGGCACTCACATTTGTTAAGAAAACATTGCTGAGTTAGTTTTTCTACTAGAAGTTTTTGTGCTATTAGTTATTTTTCCTCCAGCTAGAGTAACTTTATTCCTGACCAGGTACCACCTGATCTTCCTGCAGCAGACACAGCACACAGCTGGTGAAGCCAGTCCTGGATCACGTGGCTTGTGCTGCTGTGACAGAAATTCAATCACGTGCAGCTGATGCAGATCAAAGTGGTACATTGGGTTCATTCACATCCAGTATGAATGGCTGGGGAACTGAGATGAGAGCAAAAGGAGAGAGAAGGAACAACCCCAACGCCCGGTGCTGTGCTCGGTGTTTCACACCCCCTCCTCCCCTTATTCCACATCAAGGGCTCACCCTCCTCATCTCCAGAGGCAATGCTGTAGTTCACAGGAAGCTTGTACAAGGCACTGATCTCTACAACAAACGTATCTGGGGGTGTCTTCTCCGACAGAGGGGCAGGGTGATAGGCTTCTTCCGAGAACACCGGGAAGGAGACATCCATGGGAGCTACCATGACTGACACCTGCAGAGAGAAGGACACGGCCATGGGGGTTATGTTTTCAGCTTCAGCAAAAACTTTCCTACTGAGGTGTGAGACAGCACAAGTCCAAGCCAGTGAGGAAAAGCCTGGGATTGCTGAGTGCTGAGTTTGACACTGCCCTGAGGGCAGCAAATCTTGGTGGAGAAGGCCAGCAGCCTCATCAGTTTAGGTTCACCTGGGTGCACCTGCTAAATGCTGAGGGAGATTCCAGTTCCTCACATACAGCACATTTCAGAGGACTTGTTTAACTAAGCAGCTCTCAGAGAGATGCACTCAGCTCCAGTCTTCCACTGGAGAGGGTATAACCAGAGCAGGAGTTTGCACATACAGTATCTTAGAACTGTAACTGAATTATAGATTTTTAAAAAGGTGATAGGTGGTAAATATATAGCGCCTACTGCTTCACAAAAGGAAAGATAATTTATTTCTAACTGTTGCCAGACAGCTGCTGTCCAGTCCTCTGAAGAATGATGGCTTGTATGTCTACATTTTAAGGTTGTTGAAGGTAATTTTCTACGTCTTGATCCATATAGATTTCTAGTTCTTTTTTTAGTTCTACTGTGATACTTAGTGGCAAAAGATCACCAGCAAGTTATAAGCACTGTGTAAAAATATTTTTTTAATCATATTTACATTTCTCACTCTTCAATTTAGAAATTATTTTTTCTTACGTAATAGGAAAATAAATAGGAACACTTTATTTGCCATCTCCTGTTTATTTATCACATTCTTCCATTACATCCTTTCTGGCTGCCTTACTCTTTGACCTTGCACAGAAGTGTCCCCTGCTCTAATCCTCCTCCCTCACAGCCTGGAGCTTGTGTCTGTCTTTTCTGAAATGGAGTGATCACAACCATTTTGGGTGGTGTGCCAGCAATTGCTAGGGCAGCACAACTTGGTAACTGTTACCTTGTAGCCTGAAACAGAAATGAATCCCTGACATTCTGATTCCTTGTTTGCACAGTTCTGCCTCGTTAACACCCCTTTCCCAGTGTAGTTATGCTCAGTTTAGAATAAAACAATCTGGGGAATCAACTGTGCAGCAAACAGTGCAAGGTAGAAATTTTAGTACCTTTACAGAGGTTGAAAGAGGTGGCAGACCCGAGTCCGTAGCGGTGACATTCAAGGAGTAATACAGGGGAACAGCTTGTTTGGATAAGTCTCTAGTTAACCTGAGTTCTCCTGTGGCACTGGAAAGACTGAAGAGGCCTTCTGAGTTTCCACCTGAAAACAGAAGAAGAAGTGTTGGAGATGTTCCCTGGAACCATCAGAGACGAGTGACTGAAGTGTATGCCCAGGACAGAAGAGAGACAGGTTGAAATCCTAATTTGTACCTGTGATTTGGAGCGAGACACCTCCTCTAGTCCGACCTCTTGGCTCAAAACATGGCCAGGAGTGAATTCAGCACGGGTTGCTCAAGGTTTTGATCCATCAGGTGAGAACCTCCAAGGACAGCCTCTCTGAGCAACCCATTCGGTAATTACTGATCCGCACAGAGGATTTTTTACCCCTTCTATCCAGTCAGAGCCTGCCAGTTCAATATATGACCATTCTCTCTCATTCTGGTGTCATGCAGCTTGGTTTAGCAGTATCAAGTATCCTAGTAATAAAGAACCCTAAGATTTTTTTCTAACATACCTAGAATACTGTAGAAAATGCCTTCATCATAATCCTTGCCTTCATCTCTTGCATTGATATCTACTACCAGTGTGCCAGCTGTAGAACTGTCTGGAAGGATCTTGTAATATGAGGGCTGGTCAAACATGGGTCCTTCTTCATTGACATCTTCCACAGTAACTGAGAAAGAATCATCACATTTGGTGAGTTTTACCTAAATGGTTACAAGTTGGGGTTTTTTTTTTCAGCTAATATAAACCAACACAGCTCCTCTGAATGAGAATATATCCAGTCACCCTGATCAAAAGTAGGGCTGGCCAAAAGCTAGGATACCAATTTCACAGAAATTTTTATGTCTTTGTTCCCCAACAGAATGAATTTATTTAATTTTTTAAGGGAAAAAAGCCAGCAAATCAAGCACTGTTATTTTCACAACATTAAAAATCACTGTCAACACTGTTTATCACCCTAGAAACTGCCCTTCTGTATAAAAGCAGAAAAAACCCTGAATTAGGTTTTTGGAAACCTTTTCAATCAAAATGTCATTAGGTTCTCAGAAAATAGAAAAAAAAAGTGAATATATTGAAGGAAGTAATGTCAGTTTGTGTGAAATATCTTCATTTTTGACATGGCAAACTTTTTTTTAGAAAAGCTTCGTCTGGCTATAGTGGAAAGATCACATCATAATTTCTGATAATTTCCTCTAGCAGACTGCATTAGTATTGGTTTATGCCTCATAATTACACATGCTGAAATATTCCCTAAGGTTACTGAAAGTTCATTTTCTGTGGTGACGTAGAGCTACCTGTAATGTTTGCTGTGTCCTGGAGAAGTGGCTCTCCAGGATTGAAAGCTTTCAGAACAAACATATACTGGGAATGACTTTCATAATCCAGAGGTTGAAGGGTTGCAATATCTCCAGAAAGTTCTCCAACATGAAATGAAGTCATCTCTCCAGTTATGGTGTAATGAATGATGGCATTGAGCCCTATATCTTCATCTGTGGCTACTGCACTCAAAATCTAAAATGAAAGGAAAAAATGTCAGAAACAAAAAAGTTTAGAGCAGAACAAAGAGAGTGGCAAAACATGCACACAAGAATGGTATTGACCCATAGAGTGTTTACTGACTGAATTACTCATTAATTGATCAATAATTGCACTGCTGGAATTCTGGCACAGCTTGTGGCAGGGCAGTTACAGATTGTCACGTGATAGCTCTTCCCTTGATTCCTGTAAACCATTAGGTCACATCTGCAAGGCAGATATGGAGCCAGAAATGGATACATTTCTGGGAGGTTGCCCAGGGAAATTGTGATGCCCCGTTACTGGAAGTGTTCAAAGGCCAGGCTGGATGGAGCTCTGAGCAACCTGGTCTAGAGAAAGGTGTCCCTGTCCATGGCTGGGGGGTTGGGAACAAGATGATCTTTAAGGTCCCTTCCAATCCAACCCATTCCATGATTCTAGGACAGAAAAGCTTAAGAACAGAGGGATGCTGGATAGATGCACAACACCTACAGCACTATACATCTTTAAAACGTTGCTCACAGATCTTGTGGGAACTCCATCTGTGCAGTGTGGCATCACTGCTGGGGACAGGAGGGAAAGGGGGAGCAGCTCTCACTCTTTGTGAGAGTTTTAGGAATAATCAGTGGGACAGGTACTCCACTGTCATACAAACCAAACGTGCTGCGTGATTTTACAGGCCCCACAAAGTAAAAAATGACGTTCACCAGTGCAGAGCCATGAGAGATCACTGCCCTTTGCAAGTGCACAGAGAGAAAACAAGGGCACAACAGCCTGTGTATTCTCAGTGCCACACACCACATGCGGAGGCTCGTTCTCCCTCACAGTCACGGAGTAGGATTTCTGAGGGAACACTGGTGGGTTGTCATTCACATCTTCCACAGCGATGCTCAGAACTAAGCTTGCAGATTGGAGTGGTTTGCCAGAATCAGTGGCCTGTGAAGGAACAACTTGTCATTAAAAACAGCACTGCTTTGACACAAACTTACTTTGCCAGTTCAGTTTTACTCCAAGAGTTGTGAACTTTTGCCTCAGAAGTCTTTCTGCTGGACCAGTTATCCCCAGGGCTGGACACTTCTCTAGCCCTGTACTTGATTAGTTGCCACATCTTCCTGCAGCTGGTATCCTCACCCCATCACATGCTCTGCCTCATTTCATTAACAATTAATCAAAAGCTCGAGCCTGGATGCAGATCAAACATGTCATGTGATCAGATGTGGCACTAATCAACCCAAAACTGTGATGTACAGATGTCTGTGCTGTGGCAGTTGAAAGAATGAGGAAATCCCTTGCATTTTGAGGGTTTAAAGTGCTCACAAAGCAAGTTGTGAAGAGCATCCAGTATGTGGCAAATTCACAGTCAGTTTTACACTGCACAAACATCTGCCATTGAAAATTCTAATCTGTAGGTACATACACAGAATTTTCAATTTGTCTTGAAAAGTGTCCACTTTTATTCACTTGAAAATTTTCAGAAGACACTGCTCCATTTTTAGTATATTTCCTCTATATCTTCCACAAGTTCTTTGACCTGTAAAAATGTCCTTCAAATATATTTGTACTTGATGGCCAGTGCTGGAACACTTCTTTGTATGCACAATAATTGATCTGATTAGTAGCAGTAAAAATCAATGAAATCAGCTAGATTAAATAGATACTCTCATGGATATTGAATGAAAGTTTATACTTTTTCTTTTTACTTGAAAAATCTAATTTCAGGTGCTTTTTTAAAAGATCTAAGGAGATATATTTTAGAAAATTAAAAAAAAATAAGGGAAAGGGACAAATAACATGGATTGGCAAGGCAGATGTGTGGTGTAAAATGGACCCAGGAATGCTTTGCAGATGTCACAGTCAGCTGCTGTGTGACTGTGACCTTTAGGGTTCATAAGTCATTTATTCACTAATATCAATTCACAGAGCAGAAAACAGAGCTCTGCTTACAAAACATAAGGAACACTCAAAATTCATTCATGAATTCTAATGGAATACTTGTATCAAATTTGTGAACTTACCATTATTTTCAGTTCATAACTGTCCATCACTTCTCTGTCTAAGGAATTTTTTGTCATCAGCTTGCCAGTAGAACTGTTAATATGGAATGTTCCAGCAAAATCATCTTGCAGAGAGTAACTTATAAGCGCATTATCTCCTATATCCTGATCAGTAGCAGAAAATGTGCCCAAGTCTAGATCAGGTGCATTCTCAGGAGCTGATAAATTAGTTTGGATCCATGGTGAGAAGACTGGAGGGTTGTCATTGATGTCTTCAACTCTCACAGTTACCTATATTTAAAACAAAAAAAAAGGAAACAAAAGGGAAAAGAGACACCAATTTGAGCTGTAGAAATGGTGTCCAAAGGAGAATTTTGATTCATTTTAGTCCATGGAAGCCTATAGGGAAAAAAAAAAAACAACCAAGGAACAAAACCCAAAGGGATAGGTAACAACTTCAGCAATTTTCAGCATTTGAGCATTTTCATGACCTCTGCATTTTGAATTTTTTTTTATTCTCAGCTGCAAGATAACATATATGTGAGATAGCACACTCTAACTAGAGGAGATGAGCAGAACTAATAACCTGGGGCTTTTTGGCTCATCTACCTCATGCATTTGACAGAACTATGCACAGAACCAGTTTTGGTGTTAATCAGTTTCTCTGGCTATGGGTTGTTCACAAGGAGCTCTCAGGGAGTGACACAATCTGTGAAGTTGACAATATCCCCAGATGGTAATATCTCCTCAGGATATAAAAAAAGGGAAATTAAATAGAAGGCTCTCAAAGCTTCACATTTGCATGACAGACGACACTTATCTGGACTTTGCTTGATTGGTAATATTTTTTAAAGATATTTCATATTCCTTGATAAAAACTACTTTGAAATGCATCTTCCATACCAAAGCAACAGCTGTGTTGGGTGGCACCAGAGAATCCACAGCTTCCACAAGGATGCTGTACAGGTCTCCTTCTTCCCGATCCAGCCTGGCAAGAGCCACGATGTCTCCTTGGTCACCGACGGAGAACTTGTCCCAGTGGGATTTCAGGGAGTACCCAACTTGTACAGCTATGCTTCCAGTCAGAGCTTTCACAGAGCCCACTGCAGTCCCTGGGGGTTTGTTTTCCTCAATGCTGAACTCGTAGCTGGCACTCTCGAAAATCAATCCAAAGCTGGTGTCATTTACCAGCAAGTAGAGAGTAACAGAGACTGAAGAAAGAAATTAAAATAGTGAAGTCACTGCTAAAATCATCATGATCTGTGCTCTGTTTCCTTAAGCTCTTGAGGAGCCAGTAGAAAATAATAGAAAATATCCCATAAGAAAGAGGAATGATAAGAAAAAAGAACTCAGTAGTAATAAGGATTAATATGTAACACAAAACGTGATGCTTTTTATACCTAATTGATTTTCCAGAATAACCTGACTTCCCTGATGACAGAAGTGTAGCTTCAGTGTGGCAGGAGAGCAAGGATCACCAATCTGAAGCCAATGGGATGTGCAGGTGTTTCACACACCCTAAAAATCTGACCCTTAATTGCTTTGTAAAAAGAGAGGAGGGATATACATAAACCCACCAGTGCAAGTTCTGTTATGACCACTCGTCCTATTTTAAGAAAACCAGTTGTTTCTCCTGTTCACGATAAATCAAAGTTAACCTCCAAAAAACACATGAAAAAGTTACAAAAAATACTACGTGATTGAATATTTTTTAAAAGAACAGAAACACAGTTGAAGGTGATTTGCCAGCTTTAGTTTGTTTAAATGTTTCTAATTCTAAGAAGATAAAAGAAAACTGAAAGAGAAACACATCATCAACATTGTTTGAATACAGCTTTTAGGAGTGACTACAACTATGGAGTCCTGGTTTTTGTACCATAAGTACAACTGCAATAAATGAATTTTTAGAAAAATACTTTCTAACCGGGGTTACTAAAACCAAGTTTTCTGATAATATGATCAGCCTGGAGGAGATCAAAAGGTAAAGAGCAAATATTCATCATTGTTGAAATGTAACGTATTTTTTTTTCCCTAAATTCAGTTTGACTTGACAGCAATGGGATTAATTTCAAATGTAAATGTGTGCAAGGGTTATGTTTATGTGGGAAAAGACAAGAAAAAAGGGTAAAAGGTGATTTACCGTTTGAGGTGAGCTGAGGAACTCCATGATCAGTAGCAACAACTGTCAGTGTAACAACTGTGTCAGCTGTGATGTGCTCCAGGTTACTGCTGAGGGTGATTTCTCCAGTGCCATTATTTATACGGAAATCATCAGAATGGTTCATGAGGCTGATTAAAGAGCAATCAGGAGAGCATTCATATTAATGGCCTTGGAAGTGCCATCTACTTAGTGCTACCTCTGCAAGGAGCACTCAGCAGACAATATTTGCCTATTTATAAAGAACAGCTTTTAATTCTGTCTTTAGCCTAAAATATATTGGCCTTTTACTTCCAAGTAAGTGTTCCATCATGAAAATGTACAGCGTTCATGCCTTCGGTTCCCATTATACCCCAAGGCTTTGATGTCCCCCCTAGGAGAAGGCAGATCTTGCACACTCAGCTGCATATTCAGCAGCAGGAGAAACCCAACTGACATTCATCTGAAGACCTGCTAATTCCTGGTGTTCTGTGAACTCTCACAGATAACTGCATTGCTCACAAGTAATGTGTTTTAGGTAGAATGCCATCTCATAGTTAGAAAGAACCTCTTTCGAGGCAGTAGTTTTAAACATCCACAGGTTTACTGCTCATTCACCTGTCCTTCTCAATCAATGCTTTTCACATCAAGGTATCCTGGTATTTTCCATGATTTAGGGCTCACAGAAATACCTTTCTCCACTGATTTTTCTATGCACAGTGCATTAAAGAAGTTAATTTCTTATCGCCTCCTCCCAGCAAACAGAAGATATGTACAAAGAGTCAGAGAGTCATTTACTTCCTACCCAGAAACTCCAATGTATCACTCAGAATTTCAGGAATTCAGACAAATCTTGGCTGTGGGTTTTTGTTGCCAGTTTATCATTTGGTTGTGCCTTCTCTTATGACATAATCATGATTTGATAAGCTCTAAAGCACCCAGTAATGACTGTCCTTCTTCCTAAGTTTAAAAATCATAACTGATTACAGCACTTGTAAAACATTTTTGAAGAGATCTTATCCTCTTTAAGATCAATAAAAATACCTCCCTGTTTCTCTCACAACAGGTGCTTATTAACCTCACAGAAATGTACCTGTATGAAATGACAGCGTTGTTGCCAAGGTCGAGGTCAGTGGCAGACACTGACAGGACAAACTCCCCTTCCTTTGCTGCTGCCACACGGACGCTGGCTGAGTACTGTGCCCTTGTGAACTGAGGAGGGTTGTCATTCACATCCAACACCTGAATGCTGACGTGTGTGAAGTTCTGGGGTGTGGCAGGAGAAAACCATGAGTCAGAAAGTGCACAGGCACTTAAGTGTACAAATGAAAGGGAGTTCAGATAAAGCATAACTTGCTACTCCTTACCTGCCTTGGAGGCACTCCATTATCAGATGCCACCAGGAGCAGCTCATACTTGTCTTTACGTTCTCGGTCTACAGAGCCAGTAACCACAATGGTTCCATCCTAGAGAAGGCAGTGGTTCAGTGCACAGATCATTTTGACAACTCTTGTACACTGAATTCTCAAAAGGGATGAAGGATTTAAATAATCTGCTCTCCTTTGGACTAGTTCACATTCCAAGCAACACCTGACCAGGAACGTCTTAGTTTTTGAACATCAATGTGTATTTCCAACCTACAGGGCACGAGCTGGTTTAGATGTGTACCAGAATGGTACTGCCTACTCCTTTTTACCTGATGTATCTTACTATGCCAAGTCACTTCATGAACAGCAGTATCTAAATACTGTTTTCAGCATACCCAAACCCTTACCTGCTGGATGATGTATGGATTATCCCCATCCTCAGTTGACAAGTAGTAAGTAATTTGAGCATTCTCTCTCTCATCCAAATCAGTGGCAGTCACATGTCCAACTCCAATGGGATTATCCAACCTGTATTCCCCTTCCAGAGCCTCAAAACTGTATGGCTGATTCTGAAACTCAGGGTTGTTATCATTGACATCCAGAACAGTGATGTGGAACAAGGCACTTGAATTAAGCCCATTTATTACATTATCAACAGCCCATACCTGACAAAGTAAGAAAAAAAATGGAATTTTAGTTGACTGCATTGTCGTTTTAACTGCTGATAAAGATATAAAAAGGCCTTCAAGGGAATGAAGTAGAGATGAGCCAAAGCTGCAGAGTTTCTCTCCAAATTTACTTGTAAAGTGAATCCAGATGTAGTCTCCCTGTCCAGTTCTGTGTCATTCCTCAATGAAAGGGTTCCAGGGATATCCACAGTAAATGAAGTGCTGTTGTGAATAAAGTATCCCTGAGAAAAGCCAGCCTAAAAAGAAAACATTGGTCATGTAAGTTTAAAATTATTAAGATTTAAGTTCAAAAAATAATCTTATTAATACTAATACCTGACATTTTTTAAGACTTCTCATTACAGAAGTACAAGTGATTTGCCAGGTTTAATAAATGAAGTCCTGCACCCTGAGCTATTGGAATAATAGACTTCTGTGGCAAACTGGGGTATATGGAAGCGCTTGTGGGCTTCCCTGTTTGGGTCCTACACATTCTCTCTCCCTAAAGCTCTCCAAGATTTATCCCCATGATGCAAAGGGCAGCAAAACAGAGTTCAGTGGAGTCTGAACCAAGCATTTATGCTGCTTTAAAACTGACATGAGCAAGAATAATGTTGCAAATCAGAAATCTCTTCCTCTGAAGCATCTCCCCAGTGCCACAGCTACATGTGTAGTGTCTTCATAAAAGGGGAGAAAGAAACCACTTGTTATAAAGCAGAGGGAAATTCTGTAATTTCCTATTCTAGAAGAAACAACTCTATCAGGGTTACAAATTGCCTGTCTGTCTAAGCTGAGACTAAAGGTAAGTTTACCAAGTATAGTTTACCAAGCAACATTCAATCAGAAACTATTATTTTGACCTAAGAAGCAATAAGACAGAATTAAAAAAAAAAAAATCTGTTCTCTCACTGGTGTGATGCATTCATCTCATATGCACATGCACAGAAGCAAACAACACTGTCTGTCCTGGGTCATATATACAGTGGGAGAGAAGCTCTCCCCATCTTCTCTGATCTATCCAGTAAACTATTTTGTACAAGGTCTTCACTTCCTTGGTTAGGGAAGTTTTACTGCTGGCTCCAGAGAAAGCAAGACAAAGTTTTCATGACCCAAAACACAGCGCCAACCATTTAAGAAATCTCCTTTTGCCCACCTACTACTATGCTTTTTTGCAGATTAATAGAGAAAAACATGTCATTTTGATTTATCAGGATGAGATTAATTTGGTACCTACCTCATCCTTGTCAGTGACACTGAATGTGTAGACAGGACTCCCCTTCTGATGGTTTTCAAACACAAACACATCATAAGCTGCTTGACTGAATTCTGGTGGGTTATCATTGACATCTTCTACACGAACAACTACAAGTGCTTCATTGCTGAGACTTGGCTGACCTCCATCCGACGCCTCCACTTTCACTTTAAATTCATTTATGGTTTCATAATCCAGCTGCTGGTTCAGGCTGAGCTGGCCTGTGCTTGAGTTGACAAGGAACACCGGGGAGGAGGTTTGAGGTCGCTGGTCAACAATTTGGTATGTCACGAGGGCGTTGGCCCCAGCATCCCGATCAGTAGCAGACAGTGTCAGCAGGGCACTTCCCAGCTCTTGGTCTTCAGGGACCTTCACTTCATACCTGCTCGATGAGAAGACCGGAGAGTTGTCGTTCACATCATCGATGAGGATGGTCAGGTGGAGCGCTGTAGATATCATGGGTTGGCCTTGGTCACTGGCAATCACTGTTAAGTTATAGAAGCCTTGTTCTTCTCTGTCCAGCACCTTTTCCAGCAAAATGAATCCTGAGCTGTCAATATCCATTTTTCCTTCTCCACCCTTCAGAGTGAAAACCACTAATCCGTTAAAGCCCTCATCTGCATCCGTGGCTGACACGCTGGTGACCTTGGTTCCCACCGGCTCGTTCTCCGGAAGGGCAATGGTGGTGCTGGTTGTACCAAACACGGGGCTGTTATCATTGACATCTGTAACTGTGATCAACACCGTGGCATAGTCGGTAGTGTTTCCATCTGACAAGGAAATATTGAAAGTGTAATTTCTCTGGGACTCGTAGTCCAGTTCGGTTTTTGTTGAGATGACTCCCTTGTCATCAATGGCGAATGGAGCAGATTCTGTCAGCACTCGAAACTCAACTGGTATGTGGGGATTTAAAGCCTTATACTCCACCTGTGTAAGATATAGCATATTATCAATAAATGAATTAAAACACATAAACCACTGTCTGAAAAAATAATGGCTGTTTTAACTATGTCCAGACTCATTTTATGGTTGATATTGTGGATTGATATCAAGCTACGGTTGGTACTGTGTCTTGGTTTTTACTTCTTTTAATGAATTTTTGTTCAGATACTTGTTGACTTCACAGATTCTTCAAAAGAAGTAAAAATCACAGCTCAATATACATAAAAATGCAGAGAGGACTGCCTTTTATTGAAATGTGAATATATATAATACATAATAAAATAACAGACTGCACTTTAACCTTCGGTTCTGCCTTTCTTTGTATGAAAAAAGGGGGAAATTAACTCAAGATGTCTATAAATCAAAACACTAAAAGACATTATATTCTCACTGCTTTGCTATGAGTGTTCAGACGTGTTCAGACCTTCATCCAAGAAGGAGCTATCATGGTGCATTCTGGTGCTCTGCTTGTATGAGCATTTTTTTGATCAAAATGAAGAGCAAGTTCTAGGGCCTTCTTTGAAAATGCCTTTATGACATTTCTCTGATGGGAATTCTCATATCATGCCACAGGGTTTTAGATTTATCACCAAGAGATAAGGGAATATTGCCTATCCCAAGCTTTGAGCCACTAAACCCTTTGGAGAGTGTCCAAAGTCAACAGAGGGCTACACACAAAACTTTACTTTCTCCAGCAGTTCTGGGGTTCATTTTGTTTAATTTGGGGGGTTGGGTTTGTTTTCTTTTTAATGTTAAATGGTAGCAGCTGCTGTTTAAATGTTTGCAAAGGTTTAACTGGAAGCAAACCCACCTTGGTGATAAGCTTCATCTGAGGGATGTACTCAGTACTGCATGCAAAGCTTGATATGTAGAGCACACAGTATCTAGCTCTCTATAGCTCAGGGAGATAGGGATATTTAGAGCACATCTATTACAGGATTTTCTTAGAGCTGCCCTGTCCTGTACAGAGATAAAGTTCTTCTTACTTGTGCTACTTCAACAGGAGCAACCAGCTCTTCTTCCACAGACACATTGTATGTTTTCTGAATAAACCGCGGTCTGGAATCTCCGACTGCAAAGATTTCCACTGGCACTGATGAACTTCTTGGAACTGTCCCACCTGCAAGCAAAAGGAAACAATTTCCCAGCAGGTGCACAAAATACCTACAAAATACCCCCCAAAAATACACTTTTCTATGGGTACTGCCTTTTAAAAATATTTTAATCCTTAGTGCTACTGTTATGGTCCTGCCTCAGAGGTCCTCACCAAGACCACAGACAAAGGATGGACTGAGGAATCCCTTTTGTACCCATATTTCCCCCCCGGTACCCATTTTATCCACGTGACCCTAAATTTGAAGACACAGAGCTCATATTGACCAAACCATGGAAAAATCACAAGGCTGAAAACCACTTTGTATTCTCATTGTACCAGGAGTGGGATGCCATTCCAAAGTTACATTTATTTCTGCCTTTATTCAGGTCATGAATGTTCACTGAGTTCTCTGTTATTCTTTTAAATCAAAGAAACCCCCCATAACTATGGCTAAGGAAATGCTGTTTATGCTGGTCATCCTAAAAATGGATTTGACATCTCCAGTTTACCCACACAGATGTGCAAATAAAGACCAAATTACTCTGCACATTTTACTTTCCTTTTACTCCTTATTGACTGATGAGTGAGTTATAAATTTCTGACTTCTGCCTGAATTTCTGTTTCCTGTGGTGTGCAACAGCAGTCAGTAAGTTAAAGGAAGATGTGATTATAAATATATATATATATATGTTATTTCACATGTTCTTCCCACAGCCATAAAGAAAACAAGTTTGATACAACACCATCAGCAGAAACAGTTTTACCAGAGATGCAGCAATTACTTTGGATAAATAAGACAGTTTCTTCTTGTCTTCAACAAACAAGAGCAGATAAAATATATGCTATTATTCAAACAAAGCCTGTGAAGCTATTTGACAGCATTCCTTCAAGTAAGCAACCAAACAAACCCAAAACTTATCACCAGGAATAGCTGTGTTGACTGGTACTGAAATCCTGTCTTACCATCAGTAGCTGTTATCCACAAGACAAACTTCTTAAGCTCGTTGATTTCTAATGGGATTACTGTTTTTAAAGTGATTTGTCCTGTGGATGTGTCCAATTCAAAGTGTTCATCTTCATTGCCACCAGCTAAGATGAAGCTTATCTCTCCATTTATACCATCATCTGGATCATCAGCAGCAACCTGGAGGAAAAAAAAATTTTACTCTAGTTTCTATGTTTTTTATCAAATTTTCTCCCATTTTAGATATACATAAAAATCAGGTAAATATAGCTGCAGTTAAATTTGGTTGTACCTTTCACTGTTCACTTCCTATGTAACTGCTGGGTTAAACCTCAGTAACAAAGATTGCTCTTGGATGCACACACAATATCATTCCAGCAGCACGAGCAAAATCCTGCTCCTGTGGAACTCATGTGAATTACACCAAGTTTGTATCTCAGAGAACTGGTTTCATAACAATTCTAAAGGCGCTGGAGGCAGATTGTTCAAGAGATTTCATCAGGAGCCATGAAATCTGCACATCTGGGTATGAGCTTTGATAGTGACTCCCCGTAGAACTCAACACCTATTTCCTGTTTTATTTGGTTAACTGGTTTACTATGTTAGGAAAAGTATATTGTATCTAAAAATTATCCCCAATGCTCCCGCATTCAGCAGCCTTTCAAAGATGTTGTGCCATTATTTGAGTTCCTGGACTCTTAACAACATTCAGTTTTTATTAAACACTTTACAACAACTAAACTCAAGAATCTTATTTTCTATCATATGTTTGTGGAATTCAGGCTGGTGCACAGCACCAGAATAAAAATCCTTTGTAATTTATTCCCTGATCTGGGATATGATTAAATTATCCAGGACACTGTGATTATGGAATATCAATAGCTTTGAAATGAAAGGCGGATTGTTTCTGAGCTGAGAGGAGTTCAAAAAAGATCCCCTACTCAACAGAACTGCCACACAAGTTTAAGCAAGGACTCATGCATGCACTCAACACAAAAATGTCATTTTTGCTTAGTATTTCTAGTACCTGAAGAATAGCCATTCCTGCAGTCATGTTGAGGAAAATTTCTTGTCTGTATGGTGTGTCTCTAAAGGTTGGGCTGTTGTCATTTTCATCCAGCAGCACTATGTTGATAGGCGAGTTCGCCTCTTTGGGAGGTGGCAAATGATCTCTAGCAGTGACCTGCAAAAACGATGCAATGAAAAGACTGTGTTGTTCAAATGCACATTCTATAAGCAGTAAAAAGGATGAATGAGAACTACAAGCTGAGTAAACTGTATCAGCAGTGGTATTTCCCTGCAGGTAACTTTGATGTCAAAGTCTGGATTTGATTCTTCAATTAAGCTGCTGATCCATACTCAAGGTTCAGCCTCCTGCCAGGACCAATCAGGTCTCACCTATTGGCTCAGGTTACCTTGGAAAGGAGCAGGCTTATTTTTAATACCTGGAGGTGAATAGAGGGTACTCTTTCCCTATCCAGCAGAGTGGAGTTCCTCACAGTTAGGATCCCAGCTGGACTGAGCTGGAAGGGACTGTCATCTGGAGTGAGAGTGAGCGCTCCCTGGAAGCCTCCCTGCAAACAGGGAAGATATTTGTTATTAAACAGGGCAATCACTGAGCTACTCCCTTAGGATGCTTTCTTCTTCTTTTCCTCATAGAGAAGGTTAAATTTTCTTGCTTAACTGAGATTACAGTTCCAAAAAACCAAAATTAAAACAAGAGAGAGAAGCAAACAACATGGAAGAAATAACATGCAGGCTGAGAATAACTTGCAGCTTTATGTTCATTTTGCACTTCTAAACTTCCAGATTTGGGACTTTTTGCAAAACAGAAGAGTTCCAAAGACAGACAAAATTTTATCTTTGTCTGCAGTGCTCTACCCCTTAAAGAAGTGAAATTAAGTTTGCTTTGCATATTTAGGTAGTCAGAAAAAAAAAATTCTATTTACAATAGCTGTATAACACAAATGCATTTTATATTATATTTCAGTATTTGTAGCAGCCATAAAAACACTGTCTTTTTACCTCATCTTTGTCAGTAGCTGTTACTCGAAGAACTTCCATCCCATTTGGGGAATTTTCTAGAAGTGAGACATTGTAACTTGCTTGTGACAGTACTGGATCGTTGTCATTCTCATCTCCAATAGTAACCAGAACTACTGCATCAGCTGTTTTGAAAACCTTGTCTTGCTGAGTGGCCTGGAAAACAGAGTTTATAGCTGGAAATTCCATGCCCTGATAACAACAAGCTTAACAGAAGGATGTGACAACTGCATATTTAGAATTATTTTTTCCTTTATTTTGATTGTTAAATGACAGGATGGAGCCTTGATACCAATTACTATGAGAAATACTATTAACAGCAACTGGGATTTACATATAATTTTCTGAAATTGTGACTGAAATGACAAAACAATCTCTACCTGAATGCCCACCACAAGATTTGGACATATTTCTCTGTCAATTGAGGTCTTGACTTCCAACACTCCAGTGTCATCGATTGAAAAGCTGTTGTTATAGGCTGGGGGATTCACTGAAAAGCAACAAATTGGGAAAGGTTAATGAGAATGAACCACAACAGTAAGTCTGATCTGTCCTTTGTATGAGTGTTAATGTCTCAGCCATAGCAAAAAGGAACAGACATTCCACATAAAAGACTGTTTTTCAAACACTTTGTCCTCAAAACAATGCCTAGGAAATTCATTCACTCTTCGAGGGTCTCAAATTAAGCATTTCATAAACTTTTGGCAATTCCTTCAGGAGGAGGAAAAGCTCCTGATGGAATTCTCTCTCTAGATGGTCCTGAATGGAAATTCTTTGATCAAATTGAAGCCTCTAGACTGGCTTACACTTGAAATCAGGAATTGATTCATTGGAAGGAGGGTAAGAACATATGAACATTTTAGAAGTAGCTGGACCCTGTGACAATGACTGAGATTAGGCTGATTTAGCTCGGGGAGCAGCACTGCAGTGGAGCTGTGTGCACTTGACATCTGAATGAACCCTGCACTTCCTTATCATTGTGTCCAGTGATAGGTAAATGAATCATCACCAATTACTGTGTCAATGTCTAGAAGAAAATGAAGGCTCTTACCTTGTTTGATGCTGTAAATTATTTTTTCATTTATACCTTTGTCTCCATCTTGAGCCAAGATCTTCTCTGGGAGGATAGCCAGAGGACCCACCTACAAAACATGCATTAACCTGATTAACTTGATAAAAAACCACACATTAACTTAAAATCTCTCATGAGATAAGTCACAGTTTTGATTAAAGAAACAAGAAACATGTATTTAATCAATGTGATCAGGAAAAAAATTCTTTCTTTGCCATATGTGCTTTACAGAGGAAAATTATGACCAAGACATTTGATGGATTCACTGTGTTTAAGAAACGCTGTGGTTAAGCTGCAGTTACAGATGGAATTTATGTTAAGAACATTGAATATTTCAGTTCCATTCCTCTCCTAGAAGACAACACGAGTCTATACTGCAGCCCTAATGAAAACAGTAATTTAAAAGATAAAAACCTTTTAGAAGAGCTAAAACGATTCCTTTCTCTAGAATTAAAGACTAAGTTCTAACAAAAGGACACTGGAGGTGAAACTCTAAAAGTAAATGTGGTTTAAAATATGTTAGCATGAAGATAATGACATAGCAATAGGGATAATCGTTAACCTGTTTAGTTTTAGTGGATTACTCTGATAATACTATACTGTTGCTGTTTTTTCTTAATATACAGAAACCTGAGTCAAACAAATACATCCCCCCAAGAAATCTCTACTGTATATAGAAAAAAAAGTTACAAAAGTAATACAGACCATGGATTACCATTTAGATCTTTATTTTTGCATACCTGATTGTAGTGCACTATGAAGGAATTACACTACTTAAAACTAATTAATTTCAGGACCGATGGACAGCCAGTTGCCCTTTGAATTTTACATAAAAAGCCCTGTTAGAACAGGAATTTCGGGTTTTTTTCCTTTTCTTTCTTTCTCCTTTTTTTTTTTTTTTAATTTTTTCCCCAAAACACAAAATAATCTGTTTCTGTCACGGAAAATTCTATGCTTCATCTAATACATGGCCTGCTTATCTGGTAGTTGGAGGTCTGCAGCTGCTATCTTTTTCACTGGTCAGCACAGAGGAAAGCAGCTCCACCCATCTTAAGCTGCTCAAGGAGGAAGAATCCTTGGAAGAAAAGCACTATGGATAGGGATAACCTATTTACAGCAGCATTCAGGGAAGAGCTTTTACCTGGTTTTCATTGATACTTCCAGTGTACACGGATCGACTGAAATAGGGGTTCAATGTATCATAATCTTGCACATTAATTATTAATGATGCAGTGTCACTCTGGTTTCCAAATTTTTCCTGCATCCCAAGGGAAAGAAGAAAGTAAGAACCACTGTTGTGAAAAAATATCTCAGTGGAAAATACAGCAGAATATTATTATTACATATATTTTCCAGCACTTTTAACCTGAGAACTCTCAGCCTTGTCAGATTGTTCCATTTCTGGAAATCCAGTTCTAGGAATAAAACTATCAACAGCTAATCTTTCTTTAGTTACTCATTTTCTATCAGGCACGTAGAATATAGTAACAGAATATTTGCTACAGCTGTACTATTTGCTAAATACCACAATAATCCCAGCAAAACTTCTTTTTTAGTTCTAAAAGGAAATGAAGGAAAATACATCTTCAAATCTCAAAAAAGACAAACAAAAAACCTGGTAAGACTCAGCAAAAATATGAGAGATCTGCCAGAATGAATAGGTGAATATGTGTTACAATAGTGGAGAATGAATATGTTCAATATTTATACTTGGGCTGGTATTTGAGAGGAAACAAACAATGGCTCAAATATTAAGAATGTGCTACTTTTTCTCCAGTATAAACCAAGCTGCAGACACAACTTTTGGGTTGGGAACTCCCAAAGTCGTAAATTTGTACAAACTGGGATGCCATAAAACAAAGGAACTATCATTGTAGAACTACTGTTGGTCTCATTCTTCTTTTAATTTGTGTCATACCTTTGCTTGGACTGTTAAATTGAAAAAGTTGACCTCGTTGTAATCCAGTGGTGTTTTCACCATGATGTTTCCATCTCCTTCCCTTATAGAAAAGTAATCAGAGTTTGGGCCCTAATAAATGAATAAATCAAATATTTTATATGATTGATGATGAAATACATTTTATTTTCTCTTTTTTTTTACCTGTATTATTGGACTATTTTTCATAAAGGTGCAGGAATGTCTCAACCACCGCCAGTGGAAAGAAAAAGGCTGATCCTCCTCCACACATTCTATTGCCTCCCCTGTCAGTGCCAATAGAATTTCTATCTGATTGATCTTATCCTGTGGCACACAGGGGAATGGCATCAGCTTCCCTTCACCAACTATAAAAGGAGCAGAGACAGCAAGCCCAGATGTGAAGATTTCCACTGCAGATATCTAAATGTAGTTGAAGTAATCTTACTTCAATTGGCTTGAGGACTGGAGACCAACAGCAAATCAAATATAAACTTGAAAAAGAGGGGAAGCAGCTCTCCCTCCTGCAATTACAAAGGACCACTGAGTTCCTTAGCTGTAGCTGGAAAGTGCCATAAATCATTCCACAAATGTTAAGAAACAAGATTCAGGCCTCAGTGCATGCCAGGCTGATGCTGTGGTATGATTTAAAAGATCTCTTGGATGTTTTGCAGATTTTTAATCTTCACAGTGCAAGGTCCCAGGCTATGGATCTATGAAATTCAAACTGATGTTCACAGTTCCCAACTAACAAA
Source organism: Ifrita kowaldi (assembly GCA_013398055.1). Taxonomy (NCBI): domain Eukaryota; kingdom Metazoa; phylum Chordata; class Aves; order Passeriformes; family Cinclosomatidae; genus Ifrita; species Ifrita kowaldi. Next base: position 200,635 of record VZRS01013279.1, on the reverse strand, counting down.
GGGCACTCACCCACAGACTGTAGGTAAGGAGGCTGAATTCTGGTGAAAAGTCTTTATCCTTAGCTTCCACTTTTATAACCATGGAATTAACTTCAGCTACCTAAGAGGAAATAAAGATCATCAAATGCTCAGTCAAAAGTCCCTTTCCATACCCTTCCTAACTTGGGGCAGGAAAGTTGTGCCACCTGCTTAGCAAATCACTTCCCATTGCTATTTTTGGCTGGGAATGTTTCTCCATCACCCCACTCCCCCAGCTGTTTGTGCAGCCCAGCCTTTCTTTTCCACATCCACAGGAAGGAGCAGATAAGTCTCATAAGGCTGCATGTAATGAACTAGTCTCATTAGTGGTCACATTAGAACCTCCCCAAAAAGTAATTTAAAAATATCCCAGGAAAAAAGTATCAGCATTTGCCATAACCCACCTCTGATACTGAAGCACTATAATGAGCTTGTTGAAATTCTGGAGCATTGTCATTTAGATCTATTAATTCCACGTTCCGTCCATTCTCTACCTCATCAGTCTTTGCAGAGAAAGAAATAACAACAGTGAGGTGGCAGCATTCTGCTAACATTTAAATTCAAATAAAATGTGATCCTCAAAGAGACACCCTTTCATTAAACTACCATTTAGAATTAGGGAATAGAGGGAATGAGACTACCATTCCTAACATTAACTTTTTAAAATTTACCTTAGTTTTCTGTGAACAAAAACACTCCTTTCAATCAGCAGATTTCAACAAATTATCTTCTAACAGGGTACTCTGAACTCCCTGCATCATAGCTTTCAATTAAATAGTATCACAAAAAAGAATCATCTGCATTAAATTAGACAATTAATACAGTTGATGAAGTGTGATTTGTACTTACTGCTCCAATCCTTTGGCAAACAATAGTATACCAGACCACTTTACCCTAAAATTGAACGAACAAGCCAATAAATAATATAATCAATGAACTAACGATATGATTATCAAAGATAATTTTTGCCAAAATTATACAAAATTCTTTCTAGCACTTGAATCCTCAGGTGTGCTGTACCAAAACACTCTGCTTAAAATTAACACACTGTAATTACTTTGCTCTATATTATAAAGTTTATTTGACTGCCATTCATCTACTGCTGATACCCACCCATCCAGATCCCATCATCCCCCTGTACCTGACTGCTCTTCCCAGCAAAAATTTGACAGAGAATAGAGGAGAACATGTGCAAGAAGCACATAAAAAGTGTTTTAATCCATTTGGGAAATACCCAAATGAGAAATGCAAATGTAAAAAAGTCGTAAGTACATTTTCATCCATTACAAACATTGATTGTAACAGTGTTTTTTACAATATGCCTGGTCCAGGTCTGTCGAGTACAATGCTACTCTGAGATGGCAGCGTCCAAAACACAAATCCAGTGCAACTCTGAAGTAGCACTTGTGTAATAAATTGTCTCTATTTACTCTGCAGTACTACAACATTTTCATATTCAGAGGCAACTTCAGCCAGGAAAAACACTGATATTGCTTTCTAAATTCCTGGTAGTGCTCCAGAGCAAGAACTGCCTAGGAAGAAGGATCCATCCTTTTGTGCATCAAGCAACAGGGGCACACAAATCCATGTGTGTGAAGTGCTTGTGATTAAGGATTACCTTCTACCAAATTATATCTGCTCAATATCACTTTGCTGAAATAATTCATGTTCCTGAGAGGTGGGTTGTAAGGCAAGTGGCACCTGTCATAATGCATATTTACAGCTCTCAGTACAGTACATGACTAGGGAAGAACCTGTCTGGCTGTCAGATAGCAGGGAAGTTTAGTTATAGGAAACTGAAGACATTTAACAGATATTAGTGAGAGGTAGATACTGAATTCAGACAAATCACTTTAAAATACCAACCTATATTGCGAGAGAACAAACAATTAAAATGCATTATCTTAATGCTATTTTTTTTCACTTGTTGAGAAAACCTTTATCTCTAGCCTTTATATGCAGTAAAAGTAATACCTCAAGAGCCTCAACATCCAGTGCCTTAAGAGTCCTCACAGTTGCATTGCTAGATCCAGAAGGATGATCCAGATGTACATAACTCCTGTGTTCAGGGAATATAAACTCTCGTAATTCCAGATTCACATTGGGTGGGATGCCTGTAATCCATTCTATATCACCTGGAAGAGAAAATGCAACCAAATTAGATTGCTTTACTGGGGTTCATTTCATATGTATTGACATCTTGATTACTGGTGACCTTTGGTTACATTTTATATTATTCTGGCATTTTCAGCTCAACTCTAAGATCTGTTGCAGTCCCCTAAAGTACCCTGCACAAGCATATTGATGTGTTTTTAAAACCATATTATGCCACTTTTTCCAATATATGCACACAATATATCCAGAATTAAAAAGCTTGGCGTAATTTACACCTAAATTTGCACCAGTTTTTTTGAAAATAGCTTTATGCTGCACAACTTTTTTTCCACATTTACTGTGAAAATGTAATCAAAGTCAGCCAATGTAATCAAACTCATCAAGAGGCTGCATGGGATGAGTTTTAGTATTTTCCAAACACAAGGGCCTTTCATATATTTTAGCCTAATCTATCAGGCAGTAGAATCCAGTGTGAATCTGGATTCAGGTGGAAAGTGTGTGTCCTTTCCCTCAATGTGTTCTTATTTGTACAGGACACAAACACAAAACACTGCAACCTTTGAATCAATTCTTACATGATTTTCTACAACCATGCATTTGGGAACTATCCTCCTGAAAATATGAAGATTTATTATTTGTAATGATCAGGATTCCTGTTAGACTGGCTGTTGTTTCAGTAGTGAGTGTACTACTTGCTTGGTTAAACACCAAGTATGTTTGAAATTGCATTAAAATGTATCCTTTTAAACCACCCAGCATGGTGTTACTGGCAATTTTGTTACATGAACTTACCTTACTCATGTCAAGACATTTGTGTTTCTGTAATCATACTTATCTTCTCATGGAATGCATTATCTGGATTGCAAACCCATGATCCCCTCTCCTTTCCAAAGTCTTTCCCGAACAGCCCAAATATTTTCCATCATCTTCAGGAAACTTGCAAGCTGTGTTTCTTCCTTATGCACTGGTTTTGTACTCCCTCACTACTAATTTAGGTTAGTAAATGCTTCCTGTGACAGTCCCCTCTCTAATCTCCATGCAGAGCCTTGTGTTCTTGGTCTCCAAGAGTTTCAAGGAATATAACCTTATCTTCTTCCAGCAGCAGGGAGTGTCTGGAATGCTGTCAGCTACCAGCCCAGAGACACTTAATTGTGTGTGAGGAGAAAGTCCAGTGAGCTGACAGCAAGCAGAGAACTGCAGGGCTGGGGCTCAGGGACACAGCTTTGTGTGGTATCACCCTGCTGTGTGCAGCGCTGAAAACCCTCCTGGAACACCAAATCCAGCTTTGCCTGCCATGGGCTGTCCAGTCCTCCTTGCAGAACTGGATACATTCAGACAAGAAGTATCAAGCAGCTGCCAAGGAAATGGCATTGCCTCCAGAAGAGAAAGGCCAATAAAAAGCAATGGGGAAAAATTAAAGGTGCTTGTCCGTCTTGCTTATTCATCAGATACATCAGCAGGTTCTTTCACACATATAATGCACACAGAGGGCCAGAGTACTTGCTGGCTGATTAAAAATTAAATGGGATCAGAGTGAAAGGTAGATATTTTCCTTTCTAACTCCATGCAAGAGTCAGACACAGCAGCCATGTTTTCACAGCTCCAAAAGAAAGGTTTCAACAGTGATTGTAGGAAAATACCTGTGTTCTGTATGTTGTTGAAAGCCAGAAGCAGCAAAGATTGCCTGTGGACAGTCAGCATGAGATCCTAAGGATTATGACATGTCCCAAAGGGAAGGCTTTGGCCATAACTTCACACTGACTTGTAAAACTGCTGGATATCCATTAGGGCCATCAAATACTGGCTGGACAAGGTGAACTGAGAACGTTTTCTGTACTCATTTCTTCCCCATTGCCTGATGTGTCTATTCAGACAATGAGATCCTTGGATCAGGGAATTTGGGGTTTATATTTATATTCATTTATTCCACTAAGCAGTAGGTCATGTAGGCAGCTGCTGCATCCAGCCATGAAGACTATTGTAAATCAATTAATAACACAGAGTCATTATAAAATACACTGACTATGTGAGGCAATAAAGTACTGTGTGCATTTGGGAGCAGATCAGACAATTCTAGCTTAGAATCCCGATTTTACCTGTATATCCATCCAAAAAGCTTGAGATCACCAGTGGCCTGGGTGGTACATCACAGCTGATAGTTGTGATTTCTAAAAAGGAACAGAAAAGTCATGTACAAAGAACACAGAGGGCCTGTGTCCAGAAATAGTACGAGGTAAATAAAGTTACACTATGTAAACCTAGATGCACACAATAGCTCAAATTAAGCTCCAAGACATTTATCTTGGTGGCACCTTGAAGGGTTTAAAGCAATACATGACACCGAGTAGGCAAACATTGTTTCCTGGACTCAGTCTAGGGCTTTACTGCCTGACAAGAATGAGTCACTGCTCAATAGTATCCTGATGAACTGTTTGTGGAAATCATACCCGAAACTACTCTTGTACCTTGGCCTTGAGATTGTTTTCTGCTCCCAAGACAGCTATAAACACAAAGCTATTCCCCACAGAAACTCTAGCAAGAATCCAGGAGCTTAGGGTGAACGCACATTGGCAGATTTACCTGAAATTGACTCTCCTTAAACTTCAGAGAAGTAGCCCTTTGGGAGTATATTTTCTTTCCACAAGAAGTGGCTTTCCTAAGTAGTTTCTTGTACCTCAGTCACCTCTCTGAATTTTCTCTGTGTGACAGAAGTGACTGAGTTTCGGGTTTTTTTTCTTTAAGACCTGCAAACTATACACACAGAAATCCAGAAGTCTACCAAAATTATTCCTCCTTCCCTGACTAGAATTCATCAGCAAAGCTGCCAGAATGCAATCTATGCTCTTATGGATACCTGTGCAACTTTTGTGGTCCTATGTGGGTTTGCAACAGTGCTAAGAATGTCCCCACTCCTGTCCTTGCCATCCTTATGTATATTCAAAGTGACATTTGGTAAAATCAAGTAGTGGGCTGTTTTATCCTGGCTAGGTAGATGCTTCCATATCTGCATCACTCTACAGGATCTTGTTTATAAGCAACCAGTGGACAGATTTCTACACAAGCCACTGAATAGAATCCCAATGACTATTTTTAGTCAGCAGCTGCTGGTTGTGGGTCTACACTACCTGCATCTCTGAGTATGCAAAAGCCTGGGTTCTGGACTACTGAAAAAGGTAAAAAATTGATAATTTTCTCTTTCTGGAAGCTTCACTACACCAAACAGGTCTTTTGGTGGAGTACTTAGCACTGTGAATAGCAGAAGTAACAATGGTAACTACTCCAACCTAATTTGGCTGAGCAGCAGCAGCAAGGAATTCAACTGATTCCAGCTTTAAAACTATCCATCCTCTGACTCAGCTTCAGCCTAGATATTTTATTTAATGACTGCTGCAGATATAAAATAACCAAACCCCCAAAAGTTCAAAGAAAACTTGAAAAAAACCCTTGCATATACAAGAGCATGGTTTTCAGCTTTCCATCACTCAGTCCCTGAAAGCCTGCGGTCCACTTCCAAGGGCACAAAGATTGCTTGTTTAGATGTTATTTTATCAGGCAATAAGTCAGTGTATTTGAAAGGTCTAGGTTTGTGATTCATATGAATTTAATACATTTAATTTTGTTCCATTTCAATAAAAGTAGTAAAATACTCAGGCATTTATAAACATAGCAATACTCACTTTGTGCATTGAGACAGAGGAACGTAACCCAGCCGACCAAAGCAAAAACCAGAGCTCTGGAAAGAGCCATGAGCACTGCAGGAAAAATATCCAACTCAAGGCAAAACCAGATGGTTGTTTCTCATCTAGAATACTTGCAAAGAATCATTTCATTTGCCGTATCATAGGTTAGTTATTATCCTGACAAGTGCTTCACCGAGAACAAGGCAAAAGACTGGCATAAGCCTCTGAGAGCAACCCACAAATTATATAACGTGCTTATCATTTTCAGCTTGTGAGATCAAAGTCCTTTTGGGCAATAAAAAATAAACCAACAAGGAAATTCACATATCATATCACAAAATGTGACCGGTGCATTTTTATTTTAACATTCCAACTAGACATGAGAATAAACTAGCAAGATGTCGTGGCCAATGTGAGAGAAATGTACATATTCTCTGGGAAAGAAAATTAATGGGGTGTTAAAAGGCAAAGGGATCAGCATTACCCCTTTTGATCTCGTAATGATGGCAGAGTATCTTCACATAACTCTGTTCCACAAGAAAAAAATACAGAATTCCTGTTTGAAAACTGGTTACTATCTGATGTGATGAAAGCATGTCTAGTATTTTACAGATACTATACACTGAAAATAAGTTTAGCAGGCAGCTAAAACATTTTACTTCAATGAAGTTACCTACAAAAAAAAAAAAAATCCTCAAACCACCAATATTTTAGGCTCATAGAGAAGTTCAAAGACTACGAATGATGGAAACAGACTACATGATTGAATATATCACTTGTAGGTAAATACACCCTTAATTGGAAGGAGCAACTGATTACACAGCAAGGAAACTGCTGCCAGCCCAAGGTCTTTTTGTGATTGTGCCAGCATGTTTAGTCACCCTGGATACTAAAGTAATTACTGTAGGCTGAACAAGAACACAAAATACAATAAAATTGCATAGAACAACTAAAAATAAAATTACCATTGTGCTGTCCTAGCCTTGAATAATTGAAATGTGGGAGCAACTCAAGCAGAAGCAATTAAAGAAATATTAGAAGAAGTTCAAGCATGGGCACCATGATTTTTGAACAAAGGCCACATGCAGCAGTGATTATGCCTTCAATGGTGTTATTTATTGCTGGTGCCAATCTCAGGTAGGTAATTTTCCTCCCTGAGCTGGTTGTTCCCCATGTCCATGATGGCCAAGCCTTTGCAAGTTTATATGGCAAAATAGGAAGGCAGGTCTGTGCACAAAATACCTCCTGTGAAAAAGAAAAAGAATTTCCCTTACCTCATTCACCAAACACCTTCGGGCTATCGCAGCCAGGCCAGAGCCTACAGAATCTGATATTTGTACCAAAAAGTTCTAGCAGCCAATCCTCTTGACCACTGGAAATATTCACGTGCTGGAAGCCTTAATCCACTAAAGAAGACCTACTTTTGGATATCCCAAACCAGAGGGAAGGCAATGCAGCCTCAGTGTGCTCTGGGAGCTCTGTTAGCAAGAGGCCTCCCAGAGAGCCGGAAGCTCAGCCATGAGAGGTGGCATGAGACCTTAGAGGATCAAACTCCAGCAAGATCTCCCACGTTATCCAAGGGGAAGCAGCCCAAAAGCTGAAGGAAGAAGGCCTCTAGTGTACACAAACCCCGGCAGGCAGCTGTAGAATGAAAATTGCTCTGACATGCAGCACAACTCTGTTAATTCTCTTTTTGGAAGCTGCAACACTGGTTTTGCTGTGAGGGTCTTAGTCCAAAACAACAGCAGCACCTCCCAAAAATTAGCATTCAATGCCCCTATGATTCCCAAAGTAGAGGAGCTTACAGTCCTGTTAAGCTTTGCCAGTTGCTGTAGCCTTCCAAAGAGCTGATGGATCCTTCAGCCTCCACCATCGTGCTGCTCAAAGACAGGACGAGACACTGACCTCAGGGACAAAGCCATTCTGTGCTGTTACTTGGCCTCAAGCCTGGAAAAGCCTTTGGCTGCTTTTATTTATAGATACAGCCAAGAGGGGATTCAACAGTGAATCTATTCCTATGATAAGATAAATTTAGCATGAGTCAAGTCTTCTTTACCTCCTTAAAAATGGGACTCTATCTTAGAGGTCTTTTCCAACCTAAAGGATTCTGTGGCTCTGTAATTATTAAGAAATAGAGAAAGAAGCTCAGAACACAGTGGTACAGTTCACAAAAGTTAGTTTTCGCTGAGCTGCAGGAGGAATGTCTGCAGGGTCTGTGTGTGCTGCTCTCTTGGACATCAGTAATAACTTAAGGTGTTACATTGGTCTAGAGTGGGGAGGGAGGTGCATAAATGGAAGCAGAAATTCCATATAGTGGCTCAAGCAAGCATCTGATGCACCGGAGCAGTTTCCCAACACAATCCCGTATGTCTGAGCACTCAATAAGAACAGGAAACAATGATTTCTAAAAAATTGATTCCCTTCTGGCCAAGAGAAGGTGTTACTCAGTCACATCAAACATGCCCACGCTATTCATAGACTGGGGCAACCATATGTCCACACTTCTCCTAACATGACATCTTTTTCCCTTGGAGCCATCACTGAATTTAAAATTCTGTCCCTTTCTCCAAGATTTCTGGGCATCCAGGAAACAGGCACAGCTCCAGAGTGCAGTAAGTTTGTTTATACCCATGTGTGGCAGCAGGATGTACACTGCAGCCTTCCCAATATACCAACTGCACAAATACAGGACATCCAAGACATCCATATAGTAATTCCTAGAAACAGAATCATGGAAACGAATGGTATTCACAGATTTAACAGATTGTACCATTTAAACAATCTGCACTGTGGCAGTGCAAAGCAAAGTTAAATGTTTTTTTAAACATAGCTTAGTCTGGCATTTTGCATACTTGGGTCAGTTGTAGGGCAGCTCACTCAGGAATTTTTAATCCAGCTTCAAAACTTGATGCAGATAAAAATTCTTTTAAGTTCCTGTAGATTTTGGAGTAGCTCTGCATTTAATGATATCTTGTTCTTGACAGATAAAAAGTCTGTATGAGGATGCTGCAATTTAATCACAAATACACATGCATGATTGAGACCATCAAACAACATCTATGCACGTACTTAGTTCTTAAAAGCATCTACAAAAAACTCACACACTTCTTAAATTAATAATGTTTATTTCCATTAAACCAAGACAAATCTTCAAAATTAATACAAGATAAAAATTCAAGGTGGTTGGCATGGGGAAAAAAGATAAGACTGCACATCATGGATATTATTTAAATATGCTCAAAAATAATTTCGAGTAAAACAATACTGGCACGTAGAACTGGCACTTTCCCACAGAACAAAACCAGCAGAATTTTCTTTTCTCTTCTAAGTCAGTAGTTGTATGAAAACTAAACACACACATGCAGTCTGCACCTTTCATAGCCAGGTTTACAATGGGAATTTGGAAGAACCCTCTATCAGAAGTCACAAAATTATAGCAAAACACTTTTTCTACTGCATTTTCATACCTGATGGATTTTATAATACTTTCAACAAACAACAATCAGTTTTCCAATATTGACTACAAGTGCTTCAAACTGCCTTAGTACTTGCAAACAGGCCTGAGGCATTCACAAAACCTTATTTATTTGATACAGATTAAAGCACTCCCGCAAAGTTACTGCTCCTGCCCAAAATCAAAGCCACTGCAAACCAATTTTGCTTGCTGGTTTCACTGGGCTTCAAATTTGCTACAGCATTGGACAAAACACACAAGTAACACTGATTTTTAATTGTTTCAGTAAAAATCGTCCACCTTGACAGCAGTATTTTCAAGTATTGCTATCCTAGTCTTCTAACACTTACTGAAAATCATCAAGAAACAAGACAAACAAAAAAGCCCAAATGGAGAGAAGAGCATTTAAACAAATCTCCCTCTCCTTACCCGACCCCACCCTCCCAACCCAGGATCTTGCTGACTTAATTCCAAACTCACAATTTATTGTACAGCCACGAGCTGGAATAAACTTTCCCTGAGCACTCTTTCTACCTGTTTGAAAAAGTCAGAACATGTTTCCTTGAATTCAGCCATTATTATTATTATTGCCATTTTCTTTGCTAATATGCAACACATTTTCTAGGCAAGTTAATTCATTTTGGCAGCCCTGGATTTGTATTCTATTGCTCCAAATACAGAACTTGAAAGTGCATCTGACTTCTAAACAGTATTAATCAGGCAGGTTTCAGGGAGTAACTAGACCCAAAAGATCTACGTGCACAAGCCTTTGCAATGATACATCTCTGTTGAAAGATGCAGAATCAGTAACGGATCTGCTCAGAAATTTAGTGGCATAGCATCAATTAGAAGTGCTTTGCATCCTAAGGTTTGGGTTTTAGAAGGGAACAAAGCACTGCCCTGTGCAGGAGGGGTCAGGAACGGGGATGGGTAGAGGTTTCATATACAAGAAAAGCAAGTGGCTCACATGCAAGATGCAATGCTGCACTATCATGGCACTGGGAGCATCTTTGGAGGTCTAGTCCCTACCTGCTACCCACCTTCAGAGGAGTGGGAGTTGTGTGATGGACACAAGGAAGCCTCAGAACTTCATGAAAATTTTGCTTAAACTAGTCTAAGTCACAGGTATTGTCATGGACTTTAAATGCAAATCCCCAGAAGACTGACCTAAAACATATCATTAAATACAACACAATACAAATACACGAGGAGACTTGGTTAATGCTGCTGTCTGCATTCAGAATTCAGTAGTCTTGCTTTTTCCTTTTCAGTATTTCTAGCATACCAAAAGGCATATTTTTGTCTTCCCCCATAAATAAAGTTAGTCTGATAATTTAATTTTGTAGATGTATAAAATATTATTTTCTATGCAACTTAACGCAGTAGCCTAAAAAAAGCAATTAAGTTTAACTTTAAGAAATAGTGTATTTACAATTAAAATAAGTACAGACCTTATTGAGTTTGCGTTCATTTATAGCACAAAATAATTTACAAGGCTTAAAGTAATAAATAAGTCACTGGAAAGCTTTCAGAGATGTGCATTCTCCATGTGGCAGAGTGCAGTGGAGTTTCAGGAAGCAGTAATGAGTTCTGGCTAAAGTGTGTCCATGACTCCTTATGTTGGACGGCCCGGACCAAAACGGGCTTTTGGCCTGGGTTAAAAACACACAAGAAACATATTTAGATTATTAATGTAGGGTTTTTTACATTGTTAATGCAGGGTTTTGAGGTGTGGGGGTTTTTTAGTTTTGTTTTACAAGGTGGACAAAGGACAGGCTAAAAATCTTGGCTAAGACTTTCCCGGTTTTCCATAATTACACATAAAGAAAATGACATTGGAGGTGCAGTGAACCTCCCCCCAGCATGGCTCCAAGAGTTTCATTCTCCCAGCTCTACTGGGAGACAAAGGGAAGCTTTCACACCTCAGAAAGCTCAACCTGGTGGAAGCTGATCCAGAAGCTTTGTGTGAAGAAGTGTGTGAAATGAGGCGTGTTTTTCTTTAAACACCCACCACCCCACACCCCCAAAATCTATGAGTTTTCCTTGCTTTTATCTTAAAATCTTACCTGGGATTCTTCTCAGCATTGCTTTGTCGTGCACTGACCTGTGCTGAGGCTTTTATCTGAGCTTCAAGTCTAGAATAAATGCCTCCTGCATACTGGAATCCAGAAAAAAATAATCAAGTTTTGACATGATTTCAGTGTAATCAGTGACTTTCCATAAAAATCACTAATATTCAGCAGAACCTATGGCATACTTTTGTCCATTACCACAGCCCAGTACTGAATTTTTTAACCCCATTCTATTTTCCATGAGCAGTTGTTAGAGGCAGTAAACTTGAAATATTATTTTAAGCTATAATCCTCAAAAAATCATGCTTGGAACAAAATGAAGATTGATAAAATTCATTCTTTAGCTTAAGTATTGAATAGATGTTATTTTGATTTGTGTTTAATATTTTTGTTAACCAAGGCTCACTTCAGCTCTGTCATCACTACATTTTGCCAGGACAAATCTTACTTCTTTGCTGTCTTTGGACTTGACTCGATCAAGGTCTCCCAGTCTCATTTTTATTAAGTGCCCTGTGATCTCAGACATTCTTCTCTGATCTGCCAGAAATAAGAAAGGATATTTAGAACAGCAGTTTTCCTTGCTACTGCATACAAGGAGGATTAGACACAGACTTTAGTGGATCTGTAATTTTTTTCAGTTCATATAAAAATATTGAACACCCAAGATCCTAAATCCTGATGCAGGAAGTAGCCTCAGCAGCCTTGGCAGATACCAGAATCAGCCTGAGGCACTACACTGAGATCAAAATCTCTGGAAAGGGTTTTGAGGCAGAGGTTTTCGAAACAGCAAAATTGCACGAGAGTCTCAGGAGAGACTGAAAAAAGGCAGAACAAATTAATACAATTCTGAATATTTTTAGTCAGAGAGACTTGGAAAGAGATAGAAGTGGATGTTTCTCTGTTTATCTGCACAGACACCAAATGCCACAGGGATGCAGGAAAAAATATCTGCATACTTTTATAATCATGAGATGACACAACTATAATCTCTGTAGGTTATGTGCTGATATTCCAAATAAAGCACAGAAATCACACAAACACCCCAAACCCCACTGCTGTATCTGAGATTAAATTCACCCTAAAGGGGTGTAACTGGCTACATTTTAAAGAAATCAGCTGAATCATTTTCTTTGCATAATATTAACTTTAGGAAAGCTAAACTCATGCAGGAACAGACCATCTTCCCTTTGAGCATCTTGGTTGAATCTCAGGGACCTGGAGGCATCCCATTTGTTCTGCTGCATGCTCACACTGGAAGAGAAAGATGTTATCATAACAGCTTTCAAAGAGGGAGATACTAACATGTGTTCTCAAGGGTTTGAAAATGACTTACATGAACGGAGAGGCATCTCGGGAACTTGACTGTTGAAAAAAGAAAGCCACATTAAATGTGTTTCAAGGTCAAGTCCAAAACTTAGAGAGAATTCCTCATTATTCAACCCAACCAGAGAGCCTGGATTCACAGCTGTGATTTTACCTTGTCAGATGGCTTCTCCTTTTTCTGAACACTGGGTGAAGAAACCACTTTCTTTGGGTGCCTGTAGGATTTCTTTAATTTCTCCTTTCTCCCTGCTAATGGAAGAAATATCTATTCATACGCTCAGATACTTGGACTTTGTCAACTACAGAGCTACTAAAGTATTTTTTCCCCTCTGTTTCTTTACAAATAGTGTAAATTAACAGGCTATTTTCCTTTTATTAGTGTTGCAGGCATACTAACACACATTACTCAAATGCTTTTCTATGAGAAGTATACAGAAACTCAAGTATGTATTTAAAATGCGGAGTGGTTACACATAACAGCATTAATTTTTTACATTTAAAAATAAGTGCACATACAAGCTACATTTTTGACCCTAATAATTCAATGAATAAATTCTAAGCAATATCAGATCAAACAACTTTAAATTTAAATGACAAACATTTTCTTTCAGAATTGATTTTTTTTTAACAAATTGGTACAATTCCAATCCCTTTGAGTAAAGACAAAAAGAACAAAGAACGGCCTCTGAATGAATCATTAGCAGGGTGAAAAGGAGAAGTTGCCTTTTGGCTTTCCATGTTCCTAAAACCATTATAAAGTTAAAAAAAGAATAAAAATCTTTTTAGCTCATAACAAGTTTAGCTTCAATGCAGACACAATTTTAGCCACATTAACCAGTCATTCCTCTATGCAATCAAAAGAATATTCTGCAATTTTTTTTTTGCATGTAAAAGCAGTCATGTAATTGCTGCCTTTTCTTCCAATGTTTATTACATGAAATGTCATTAATTTCATCGTTTCCTGCAAAATAAGTGCTAGATAATTCCAAGGACTTCTCAGACATGAAAAGTCACAGATTTCCTTGTTTGCCAGTGATTTTTGATGGCACTGAGCAGTGGAGTAATTTGTACCTAACCACAGAAAAACTAGAAATAAAATTCAAGTAACATTGGGTTTTAATTTCAAAACAGCTAATATTCAAAATCTGCATAGAGAGGACTTCTGCTGCCTCAAATCCCTATCTGGTAACTCCAGAGAGGAGGACTGTAAAGACTTGCTGTACCTGGTTTCTTGCACACTTCTTCTTCATCCCCCACTTCATCCTCAGTGACCTCTGAGCCAGTGGTGTACTCCTCCTCTTCAGATAACAGTGATTGCTGTTTCTAATCAACACCAGGAGAAGCCAGAGATTAAAAGTGAGGCTGGGTTTCTGTTAAAGGATTATATTAAATCTGTCTTGCAGGAGCTGACATCCAACAGAGCTCCCTATGTCAGTGATGTAACAGTGAATCATTCCTAACAGATCAGCATTAAGGAAATGCTGAATCCTTAATTCCTAATCAGAATTAAGGAAATGTTCAGGAATGTGATGTTTGCATTGTTTGAATGTATCTAAAGTAACCGATAATGAGTGCCTAGTAATGAGAAATGAGGAAGTTTAACAATGAAGACCTCAGACCAGCCAACAGAGATACATACTCCAAACCTTGGACTTTGATTTATGTTTCTGTCAGCCTAAAAAACTATTAATAATTGATGCATGCAGTGCTTGTGTGGACTGTTGTCACTTATAAAAAACATTTAAACAAATTTTTGATTTCTATTAAGGGCAAAGTAGTGCTTCACACTTCTTGTAAAAACTGTTGCTATACTGCAACCTCCAAATTAAAGCGAAAGCAAGGAAATACATCTTCTGTCTCATTAGTTAGGAAGTAATAATCAAAGCTAGTTCTCTGCTAGTGCAGAAGACCAAATATTTAAAATAATAAGTATTTTACTAACCAGCTGCAAAGTCCAGTTCTTCAGAGACAAAAACTGTAGTCACAAAGAGAGAGAAAGGCATATAAGTTAAAGAGCTAACAATAATTAGAATAAAAAGGTGAGATGAATTCTAAAAATAGGAGTGGTATGTTATAGTACAGCACTCTACACTGGTAACTCCCAGGCCTCCTCTCATCTTAAAGTCTAAATTTTGGTGGAATGACTAAACCCAAGCAGGATGCAAACCAGTGACCAATTAAATGCAGCCAATTCAGGTTTTAGTGTGCCTAAGCTTAGCATTAAAAATATTTACAGCTGACTTTTTTGATGGAAAATCAGTCCAGGATGGGAGGGAAGTTATGTACCCTGTTGTTACAGAGATTAAATTTAATAGTGGGAGAACTTCTGATACTCTGATTGAAATTCTCATGGAGTCAGCAGCATTGTGCTACCATCAGTATCACTAAGTTATCAGAAGTTCCACAACTTCAGAAACTTATTATTGCATGAATGTCTTTAAAACAGAGGCATTATCATATCAATCTCCTTAAATTTGCCTTAGAAAGTGTCTCTGTTGACCTGCTGTGGAAAGTAAAATCTAGCACATCTTGAAAAGGAAAAAATCCCCAAACCAACCAACCTCAACCAAAACACAACCCAAGCTGTTGTTCATCTTTTCTGGACTTGCAGCAGTCATATGGAGAACCTCAGATACATCAGCAGACAAAACCAAGGCAGCAATTACTTAAATATTTGTCACATGATGTATTTTACAGCTTGACTGGATCCTTAAATATCATCAGTTTGAGAATGGGGCGGGGAAAGCACGAGACATAAGGAAAATTCCCTCTTATATACTGAAGTATTTCCAGCAGACATGGGAAAAGTTTTGCTCTTTCACCAACCAGGTATTTTGTACCTATGTTATCCTGCAATGCTCAACAGTGTGCTTCTTCCTCCAACAATGTATGGGGTTTACTTTTATTAAAACTTGTTCAAGAACTTCTTCAAAGAATCCTCATTATTAGAAAAAAAGGAAGGAAAAGCATCAGCACTCACAGCATTGATTTCTCCAGTTTTGGGGCCCCACGGTGTATTTGGTTCTACAAGCACATCACATTCAAGGCCTTTGTCATCACCGAGCCCAATACCAGAATCACTTAGAGACAAATACATAAACCAAAAAGAAACATTTCTATTTCACTATTTCAGAATCAGTCTCAATTTACTCAACATGTATCAGTCAGCCACATAGCATTTTAATAGCAATACATTAAAATACAAAGATATGAGTGAATGCTTATGGAGGTTGAATGACTACATACCTGCTTGAAAAGTAAAAGGAAAAAGTGCTTGTACTTCACCTCCCAATTTCCAAGTAAACAACCAAAAATAAGTTACCCTTAGAAAGTCCTATGACTCATTTTGAAATGGGAGAGAACTCAAATATAACAAGCACATGTGTTCACTGTTGAAGGCTAAGTTATTTCAGTAACACAACACAATGTTCTTACCTATTCTCATCCTTAGTGAAAGGAACAACGATAACATCTCTATGATGCAGCAGATCATTCAAGATCTGAGTCGTTTGAGATGGCAAAGCATCCCCATCTTCACTTTGAGATGGCAAAGCATCCCCCTCTTCACTTTCTGGAGGTAACTCCACCATGTGATCCCTCACTTTGCAGCCCTGCAGTACACAGAGACAGATCACATATTGGAGTCAATGGGAAGAACTAATTTCAGCAAGTGTAATAACAAGAGTTCAAGTTTTGAATTACAACCCTTATTTTGGAAGAAGGTCCATTCTCCTAACACACATTTTTTTCCCCCCCACTATGTGTTATACTCTTTTAAAAGAGAGCTGGTATTGAAGTACCTTTGGGAGGGTTGTAGGGTCAAACCGAAGCACTTTTTGGTTACAACAGGGATACACTCCTGTGCCAGTCGAGCCCAGAGCACTTGCTACACCTGGATAAAGAACTGGCTGAGAATGGTACTGGCAGTGGGAGAATTCAGTGCACAGGAAAGACTACATTAGAAAAAAGAGAGAGAGAGGAGTGAGATGACCTATGGAAGTAAAAATTTTGCACTGTAAAGAATGTATACTGAGCTTTATTACCACATATTTTCCAAACTGCTTTAATCCCTGCTTCGCCCTCCAAAAGTCGCCCACCACAAGCCAAAGTGAAATTACACTAACCTGGTTACATCTTGAGCAGGTCAACCAATTGACAGTCCCCCAAAGACGCCAATAAACATCCCGCCAGGACTTCAATTCCTCGTGAAGGCCAATTAAATACTCGTGCACTTCCCAGGTTTTGTCTCTGAAAAAGCAAAGCATCAGAGTCATGACTATGTTTTGATCACGCCACCAGAACCGTGAGGTGGAGAAAGAGCAGAAAACACACTGGTGGAAAGCCTACAGCAGAGTTACAACCAGAAGGATACAATGTGAGACAATGATTATTAAATTCAGAGCAGAGCCTTTGTTCTTTCACAACATCCTAAACTCACTCATAACAAAGAATTACAGCTTGATTCATCTCAAGATCCGTATACTGCAAATTTATAAGCTAAGATAAACATCTTCATCTGCACCACAACAATAATTACTTAGCTAAGAAACACAGTTTGAAAACACAAGCTCATGCCCTTTTGATGAAGGTACATACCTGACAGTCCTAGTCTAAAAAATACAGGACTTTGTTCCTTCTTTGTGATCAAATGAGACACACCTCTTCAGAATTCAAAAGAGAACATGCAGCTTGCAGTGGGGCATGTTATCTTCAGAAAGAGCAGATAAAATTTCCACCCAATTTTAAGCCCTGGCCTGAATAATTTTTGTTATATGTGTGCCTAGCCTAGACTAAGCAAGCAGTACTTCCAGTTGGAAGTTAGTTCTAGGCACCACCAAGGACCAATAAATAGAAACCTATTTTAAAATCATTAAAGATAGAATTGTATTAGCTCCTGAGCATGAATTCATTAGTGGCCAGCATCACTTCTCAGTAAACATATTCTGTGTAGCAAAGCATCACAAGTAGCACAAGGCAGATAATTAGAATCTAGATAATCCTCTGAGTAACTTTAAAGCCCTGCACATTTATCTGCTGGGAATTGCAGAGCAGCTACATACACTCAGCTTAAGTGAAGTAATACAATTAATGAATTGTACGTGACTAATCAGCAATGATCTTAAATAGGTCAGGACAGGGGCAAAAGGTTTGGTTCTGTTTAGACTGTGAGACAAAACTTATCCCACACCTTGGAATAACTGGTGGGAGCTGATATGGAATTGTTTGGGTTGTTCTGAATAAAATGAATCTGATGGGAAAGGTCTCCTGTCATTAATCTCCCACCCTCCTCCTTGAAGGGGGCACGTGGAGAGGGAGGGAACAGCAGCTGATCATGGACTGATCTTCATTAACAGGAGAATCCAGCTGTTCACAGCCATGGATCAGACAGACAGAATTCAATTACACAGTTGTGCCAAATCAATCAGGCTTACACACAGAACAGGTCCTGCAAGCTCCTCTGACAAATACTCCAGGAACAGAAAAACAACTGGCAAAGTTTATTTATAGCAATCTTTAAGCAGGTTGAGCATTTGATTTGACAGTATAAAGTCAGTTTAGAATATACTTTTTAGCTTTTCTTTACTGGCATGGTGGGGTCTATCCTCCACTAACAAACCTTGCAGAAATGCAGCATTTAATTCAATCTGTCATCAACTACACACATCTTAAAACCATCTGAAAGAATTAGCTGAGTATCTTCTATTTAAAGCAGTGCAACCCAAAATAGCCCTCCCAGTAATCGTGGCTGCAGTTTTCCCATTTCCATTCAGCAGCAGCACTGCTGAATCAATTTCAGTAGTACACCATCATAATCACACCCCTCTGTTTCAATTTTTGCTAGGTAATACAAGGAGTTGAGATGTTTCATACACTCTGCACATATCTATGACTTAATTCTGTAGTGTATCTGAGTATGCAGTACTTCTAAAATCACCCAAAATCATAGAGTTGAAGAAACATTTTATGTATAAATATATATGTATATATTCACTACCTTATATGAACATAGACAATATTCCCATGTTGATCTATGTTGATTTTTCCTGGTACACAGGGAATTCTCCTTTCAGTTTCTTTAGTTAGCAGCTTTTTACATAAACAACACCTAGATTATTAAAAAAAAAAAAAGAAAAGAGAAAGAAGGAAAGAAAGCACTGGAGTTAAGAGCAGGACTTCTAAAGAGAGGGACTGTCCTTGCTATTGAAATAGGAATAAAAAAAGACCATACCTGTATAATGTTGCTGCATTTCCTCTGGAATCTGGATTTACATACTCCGGATCAAACAATCTCTCAATCTTCTTGCAGAAAAGTTTACTATTAATGACAGCAACACAGCTCACCCATTAGAAAAAAACTGAAAATTGCTTTATGTATAGTGAGATTAACAACCACATTCTGATAAGCAAAGTCACTCTCAGAATCTAGCTTTTAATATAATTGTCCTTTAAATTATCCTGTTCATCTCATCTTTACACAGGCGTGACAAAAGAGATTCTTTGATTTTTTTTCCCCTTTATTATATTGCTTGCCAATATAAACTGCCAGCTTCTACCTCGACTAAAAGACCTTTTGTAAGTGAATATTGCTGTGAAATTGCACTTCATTCTAAAATTAAGCCTTCATCCCTACTGGCTAAAGTCCTCTCTTACTTTCACCTTGCTTGTCTGTCAGTCTGCACTCCAATAATTGGCCCTTATCTCGATACTAAGCTGGAGTCCTGATGTATGAAAAAGCATTCCAGCACAACTGTTCAGCCTCCCAGCCATCCTGAATTCTAAGTCTAAACATCTGAGTTCACAGGATGCTAAAGCCAAACCATTCTCTACCAATTAGAAGCATGTCATCTCATAAAAGGTTTCTCACCCTAATCCTGACTCCCATGTGAGAATCCATGAATAATTCGCCCATGCCATGCTCCTAGTGTGGCCTTTCCTTTTGCTCATTTCCTTATAAAAGCTCTTTCCTTTTGCTCATAATTTTAAGTATCAAATTCTGGAGTCACACCATTATATTCTGCGTTAATAATACATTACATGAGAATATATATAACATATAATTTCAAACTCCACAGCCTTAGCAGTTATGAAATATTATCCCAAAGCTCAACAGCACCTCAGTAGTGTATTACAGGGCAAAAAAAGTTACCTCTTAAATTTGTCTCTTTTGTCCTTCAGCTCTTCCACTTCATTGTGCCTGAAGAGATCAGCAATGTGTGTAACAAGATTAGCGTTGATACAGTTCATGTTACACGGCGTGGCTACAATAGCATTCATATTTTTGTGACAATAATGAATACATTTTTCTACCTAGGAAAAACAGAAATATGAATGTTAAGGAATTCTAGACAAAAACACCTCATACTAATCACTTCAAGATTGTTACTTTTTTAAAGTGTGGTGGTTTGGAAAACTATTTCAGTTCAACTTAAAAATAAAAAGCAAGCCTCAGATTTGCCTAAAGGGGACACTGAATTACCATGATTTAGTTTATGTTGTCCTCCAAAAATTTCAGTAACCTTCCAATTGCTTGTTAAAATAGAACCACAAAACACATGGATCTCAACTTCAACAGCTGTGCTTTACTGTGAGTCACCCCAATGACAGAACTTTTGACAAACATTTTAACAAAGTCAGCAGATACTCCTTATACAGATCTGGAAAACCAGATCCTAAATTGCAGAAGTGTCATTCATGTAAAAAGGATATAAAACAAGCACTCTAGATCACACCATCACATTTAGAAGTAACTTACTCTAAGTTTTATTGTACTGAGATTCTGCAAATATTTGATTACTGCACTGAATAGGAAAGGTGGTAAAAATCTCAAAGTGTTCTCATTGCAGCATCTGTTTATGTAACAGCCAAAGCACAACAAACAAGCTGTTAAGATACCTGGTAATTAAGTGTGCCCTCACGCCAGAAAATCAATCTTTCTTAGTACTTACTAATGAATCCATCTTCAAAAACTCAGAAGAAATAAGGATTGATATGACATTCGATGGTTCTACAAGGAAACAGAAAAAAGGTGGACCTTTTTACATGATTTTTTTTTAATTTCGTATCACATCCCTCCCTCTTCATATTTAACATCTGTGTTAGTGATTATTTTAGCAATCAACCTGTAATTCCATCTTCTAGTATCCAGAACCTTTTAACTACCTTAAGAAACAAACTTTTGGTTTACCATTTCAGTGGCCAGACTACAACTATAACAATCTGGAATTTATTAGAATTGGAAAAGGAGGCTTCATAGGGATACAATGACTAAACAATTACACAAGATTAACTTCCATCTGTAGCCATCACACCCAGCTGAGATTTTCTCAACATAACCTTTGCATTGCAAGTTATAAACAAACCAAGAGAAGAAAGTTATATTTTGAAAAATGGTAGCAAAGGCTTATTTAAAAATTTAAAACTTGTCTCAAAATCCATAAAGGCAAAGGCTCTTCTATCATTGTATTGGATTGCATTGAAATTGCAGAAAGCACTGCAATTGTACCAACAGGGAGCAGAAGAGAAACAAACCAACCAATCATCAGCATTTTAAATCTACCACCCTGTCCTTGGCCAGAAGAGGTCTGAAGAGTCATAATTAAAAACACCACATCCCAAAATATAGTAGGGTTTTTTTATTGCTTCAACTTTCAACATGTTTCCTCACAGCTGTCAGTGCTGGCAAAGCAGACATCTGCTGAAACGACCACAAGATCTCTGTTGCAACACTTTTCTAACAAATGACAACAGTCAGAAACAAACCAACTGGGGCTGAACTGCATCAAAAGCATTCATCTTCAATTAGTACAGAACATAACAAACCTACAAGAAATTATTTGTTTTTACCTAAAGTGGGCATTTCATTAGCCTCAGACTCCTTAGAGTTCCTTTTGACGTATCTTATCAGCCAGTCAAAGATGTGAACGTCACAGTGCACGGAAATGTCCACCTCCTCCCAGCGCTGGGCATCCACTGACAGGTACTCAGCAAAGTATTTCATCTCTGAAATCAAAAGGTCTCGAGGACACACAAAATCTTCTTTGAGGTTTTTGGCTTCATCACACACATGGATCACCATATTTGGCCTCAAAAGAAAAAAAAGTCACAAAGCAAATTAGGAGCTTAAGCCAATTAGGACACTCATCTCCAACTCTGGATCACGCATTCCAACACTGATGTCACCAACAAGGTTTCATTAACAGAGGGAAAACAAATTGCAGTTATTAACTATTAATAGAAACTATTGTTGGATAGGTGAAGAAGACAGATGCATATCCCCTACAGATATGAGAGCAATTTAATTAAGGGAGCAGAAATAGAAAATTTCTAGCTCCATTCCACAATTTTGTCACCTTTGTGATAGGATACAACCTGAATTATAAGGAGAACTTATTTGTTCTCCCTTCTTAATTTTCTTAAAAGAGTAACCAGATATAGATGCCTAAGTCACTGAGGTGCCAGGGACAATAAGAGCAATTTTCATCTGTGGAAATTAAGGTTGGTTTATTCTATATTAAAATGTCTATTTCTTAAGAAAAGCTCGATGCTATAATCAGTAAATGCTGTCTGTACAGAGAGATGCTTAGGTTTCAAACATTATTCTACGTGTACTTACACAGTATGAGAAACAGGGGTGTGATGAAATGGAAGTGACCTGGATGGCTATTTGAATTCATGGGAAAATTCTTCATTTACAGCTTTCTTTTCCTCCTTTTATACAGGACAAATCTGTGCTCACAGAATATTTTTTAAGTGTAATTGAGCATCAATCTTGTTTCATCCCTTTTTAAAATCAGGTATGTTTCCCATTCCTGCCCCAGCAGTGATCAATCACCCAGAGGAACACTATGCACAGATTTATATCTTCTTGCACACAACACATTCTCAAACCAACTCCTTGTATTTCTGTAGTAATGGAAGGTTTCCAAATTTCTTACAGCATTTATTAGGATGTTTCGAGTTATTTTCTTTGTGATAGTAGAAAAATATGAGCAATCTAGACATCTTCCTGTCAGTTCTACAATCCCCTAGATAACAAACACACAAAGCTTTTCTTACCCCTGGGTTTCGTCAGTGCTTTCTCCACTGTTATGTACAGGACCTTTCTCAGATTCTGAGGAACAACTCCTTGTGGAGGCTGCACTGGGCCTTCCTTCAATGTAAGGAAAAAAGGCTGCATTAGAACAAAAATTCCTGAACTTTTGCTCTTCGGCATCTTGGAAACGCAACTGAAATATGGCTGTCATGGTGGAATAATGGCACACAGCTAGCAACAAATCTGTGTCCATAAGGGCTACTAAACAATCCAGATTCCTGCTCTGAGTGCCACTGGGAACTCCCAGCAGCAGCATTGCTGGGTTGCCCAGACACTAGGCTACTAAGCCAGATCACTCCTGGCTCAACACAGAGCTTAAGACTCACAGCCTTCAGCACTTCCTTCTGGGAATGCGACCCATCCCTTTAGCTCTTCTTGTCTGCTTTGTGGGATGTGGCTCCTAAGACCCTGCCACATCAAAGCTTCTGCCAGGCCATAACTTGAGACCTATCCCACTCCTTACTCATCATGTGCCAGCTTTGGAAATCAGCAGCTTCCAAAAAGAAGCGCAGAAGACTCTTAGGATGTGTTTGTTTCTGCCAAATTTCTCACACACGTGGCTTAAACCTGCTGATCATGTAAAACAATGTTCAAAGAGAGCAGACCATGAAAATTGCCTGGTCCTAGAGCTACATCATGGAGGTTATTCCAGAGATAACGAGCAGATGCACTTCAAATAGCTGATCTTCACAAGGCACTACAGGCAGTGGAAAGTGGACACAACAACCTTGTGACAACAACCAGGAGTTCAGTCACCAAATCCACTGAGTTCTGGATGAAGGGTTAAAACAGTGAATGTCTTTTCCAACTGTGAATGGATTACTGCAATCTGAAACTTCAATCTTGCTTAGAAGTCAGAAAGATCACTGTCTTTTTTAAACAATGGAAGGGCACATATCTGTCTTTCACTGAAACCCCATAAGGTGGTGATTTTCCATGATTATGCCATTCTCTCAGATTTCGGGAGTTCAGAAGCATCTTCTCCCCTCTTGTGTAATGTAAGAGGCTGAACTCTTCTGAAGAAGATTAAGACAGACCTCTTCATCTTATGGCTAAAGAACTACAGCAGACTGACAACAAAAATGATACTGTTTAGAACACAGCAGTTACACCCTTCGGGAAAGCAAAATTACTGCACTGGAGGCAGAAGAAACAAAACTCTCCAAAGGTGCAGCTTAAGGCCTTGCACAGTTAAACCTTAGCAAGGCCTTAATAGAGGGAGCACACTTAAGAGAAGGGGAAGATTCACTCAACAGATTCACTCCCAGTAAAACCTGGGAAAGGGCTGGTGAAGCCACAGCTTTCTGGGCAGCCATCCCACTGCAGGCAAGTGAGGTGGGAGCCCTGGGTCCGGAATCAAAGGTGCGAGTTTTAAAAGAAAGGACTGTGGAAATACATGGTATGAAAGAGTTCTGTCTGCAAATATTAACAAGTTCCTTGTGAACACAGTGAAGTGATTTATTGAAGGCAACAATGCTGACAAGAACATGCAACACAGCCAAATTAATGGGGACATCTGAACTTCACCATACATTTCTTCATATCTTTTTTTGCCTCTCCCCCCAAAGCTTACAGATTGATTAACTTTTGAAACCTTGTAATAAATACCTTGGGTAAAATGCTATCCTATGTGCTTGTTTACTGCCATGAGATGCAATCAGAGGGACTTACCAGCAGTTTGCCATATAATTAGCAAGTATTAAATGAGCTTTTATAATTCAGCCAAAACTAGAACGCAGCTCAGAAGGAGCATGTTCTGATTTGCTGTTTCTTGCTGTTACTCATGATTACAAACAAATGCAAACAGGCCCAAAATTATTGATCCTAACAATAAGCTAATGTGAATAAAT
Source organism: Ifrita kowaldi (assembly GCA_013398055.1). Classification (NCBI taxonomy): domain Eukaryota; kingdom Metazoa; phylum Chordata; class Aves; order Passeriformes; family Cinclosomatidae; genus Ifrita; species Ifrita kowaldi. The sequence goes on along the minus strand of VZRS01013279.1, from coordinate 176,030 downwards.
CCACTAGGAGGCAATTAATTAAACAATAAACATTTACAAACAGGATTTTCTCAAATCCCCAATTCTGAAATATAGGAGTACCTCACAAATACTAAGAAGGTGAGTTCACCCAAGCCTGTGAGAAAAAAAGATTAATTACCCTAATTTCATATCAACAAATTACACATAAACAGGGCAAATGATTTATCCAAAATCGCAAAGAAAACAGAGAATAATCTCAGGCTAGGATCTTGTCATAGGAAACATTACATTAGTGGACTTAAGTGCATTACTAGTCATTACATGTATTACACTGTTAGAAAGAAAACATGCACTAAGGAGTTCTAGAAGCAGAGTTAGCTCATTAACTGCCTACTGGGAAGCTACTAATCCTGTAAACAGGGACCTGTGGGTGCCAGCAGCATTTATCCCACACCACGCGTGGAACCACATAATTGAAAGCTGATGGGAAGCACTTTCCGTCTTGACGCTCCATACACAGTTTTCCAATAGCATCCCTTGATTAGAGTTATTAAAAACACTTTATTCAAAGCTCAAACAGCGGTTTTTCTGCTGCAAAGAGGACAGCAAAAGCTGCAGTGAAGGACATTTTAACAGAGAACACGTTGTTTAAACATTTCACTGTCATCTTAATTTTTAACACAGAAATTATTTATTCACCACTGAAGCAAATTTCTCATGCGATGCATTTACCAAGTCCTATAGTCACTGGAACATCTCAGTTTATACTGAAAATCAGAGAATAACACTCACACATTTAATTACAACTTCTGACAGAAGTTGTACTTAAGGAATTGTTAACAATATTTAATTGTGCTGTGATTGAATTGACAACTATTGCGTTTGGTCCTCTTCTGCCCAATAATTACTGGGACATAATTCACTAAGACACATTTTATGTCATCACGAGACTGTCTTGAAGCAAAAATTAGCTACATTTTGCTCCAACTCCTCTGTACCCATCCTTGGCAAACACAGGGCTTCTATCTGGGAGAGGAAGGTTTGCCCTCGAGGGATCACCTCCTCAGCTTCCTGCAGCTTTTCTTCACAATACTCTCCAGTTACTTTAATAACACAGCTTAATGTGACTTCAGATGACTGTAGGGTTAACAGCACACCACCAAAACTCCTGAACAGAGGATTCAGCAGAAGGATTTATGTCTCTTGGAAGGACAAGTTATGAAAAACACCCAAGCAAACATTGATTCTTAAACCAAACTCATGGCAAGTGCCTTGTTGTATGCATGATATTTATACTAAACTTTCCGAAAATGAATGACTATTATTCCTGGGTGGACTTAACCACTCAGGACAGAAGCATGCACATACTGATTATCAAAGCCAATATATTTCAGAATGACTAAAAACATACCAGTTATAGTAATGGAATCCTGCCCAATAGCAGGCTCCTGAAACTCTGTCTGTGTATCGAGCAAGGAGGATTTGATGTACGTAGCTAAAGTTTCCACAGGACTCCCACCAGCAGCCATCAGGGGATTATATTGGTTGTCAACAGGTGAACTTCCACTGCTTTTTAGTTCATCAAACCTTTTTGCACACTGTCACAAGATTAAATGATAGGACAATGAAGCAGTAGCTTTCAGTACATTTTTAATAATTATGATTTGAGATGGATATTGCACATCTTTTGCACATGAACAGTTACTGATATCAAATTAAAATGCTTCCTATTTAGCTAGTGGTATCAGGAAAGTATATAAAAACACAGTAAAATAATAGCTACCATAATTAAATACTCTAACAGAAAGAGAAAAAATTAGATAGAACCTATTTCAACTTTCATTTCCTTAAACCCCGTGATTTTAAGCCCCATTTTCAACAGGGGAAGCTATGGGGAGAGTTTGAATTCTCATTTTGTAACTAGTTCTTTTACCATAAATATGGTCAAATGTTATTAAGGGTGGCTATAGAAATTGGTTCACAATTATTATTCTTTTACCTTATGACCTCCATTTCAATTTGGACACAAGGGACTGGTGCTTCCCACTGCAGTTCTATTAATTTTTCCTTCCCACTGCAGTTCTATAAACTTCCCATTCCCTGTTTTTGATGAACTAGAAAGTCTTTCCATTCTGTAAATTTGTACCAACACAGTCATAATTATAGATTTGGTTCAGCAAAGTCCTACACAGAGGTAACTTGCACATACAAGTAAATCTACTTAATTCTACAGGTGCTCCTCCTGTGACACAGGTATAGGGCTCCATTAGCAGCTGGTTTTATTTATTTATTTGTTTAGGGTTGAGCTAACAGACATTGTTCCATGCCAGTGCCCCTTTGGGCCAGGGGCACACAGCGACATCCTTCTGATATCACAGTGTCTCAAATTTGGGATGCCAGTCTACTACATACAAGAGATAAATAAAGGGATAGCTGTGCTTTGATGTAACTGCCTTAAACAAGAACTCCACATATTTGAGACATTTAGTTCTTTAAAACAGAGTAATCAGATGTGTACTAATCAATCATACTCATTAATGAGGAGAGAGCTCACTGATACTGTTATTTTATTTGCTTAATGTGCACAGTCTTCTATTTGCTGTCAGCACATTGAAAAGTGAACAGTAGAGACGTCCCCAAGAACTTTGCCAAGCACTTGAAAGGCAGTAACATTCCACAGAAGCTTCTACATCCAATCCTTCATTTTTATGTTCTAAATACAAGGTTACAGCAACGCCCAATAACACTGCTATAAATGTGAGCTGACACGCTTGATTAGGTTTGCAAGAAAGTCAAGACCACTTGTTTTCTTTCAGCTTTGCTGATTCACAAGGGCAAAAGACATTTTCTTTTCTTAGCTTACACCCTCTCAGAAATGAAAAAGTCAAAATTATTATTTAAAAAAAAAAAAAAGGCGTTTCACCAGGAAATTCAGCAATCCAGAAGGAGAAGTATACAGAGGTTCTTCCAACTCTACTCCAACCAAAGAAAGAAAAATCCACATCTTGGAGGATCAAAAAAGAAACAGCTGTACTCTTCCCCTAACAGAGACCTGTAAATCCTTACTTGTTTCGAATTGTAACAACAAGCATGGACAGTTATTAGGTTTCCTAGTAAGAATACTACAACCTACATGAGGTTAGTGGGTACTGGCATCCTTTCCACCCAAGTCTTAGCTATGGAGTTTGGAATACAGTAGCACAGCTCCCTTTTTTATTACACTTTTTAATTTTTCCTTTCCGGTAATTTTCATTCTTATTCTGTATAAGTTTTAATGAAATAAAATGCAGAATACATTTCTTAATTTCAATGCTCAGGTTCTGTAGAAACGAAACAAAACAAAACACCCCACCTCTTTTCAATCTACTGCTAATTTAACATTTTCAATTAGGTGTAAATTACTTTAGAAAAAAAAAAACGCTTAACTTCCATTTCCCTCCCTCCCCCCAGAAATGCTTTCTTCTCCATAAAACACTGCTTAAAACATACAAATTCTTTTATTAGTAAACTCACTTCTTTGGATGTATATCCTGGCACCAGCCTTGCCACACTGTCCCAGTTGATAGGCTGAGGAACACCAATTAGGGAACACAGGATCATATCCAAAACCATTTGGTTGTTGTCATAGGGAAAGTTATTGTTTTCTGAGAATCCACGACTCATCTTTGGCTACTTAAGCCTAGAAGAGAAAGAGTTTTTAGCAAGTCTCACTGCATGGTTTGGTAAAGCTTGATCTACTTTACCTGCAGCACTCCATAAATTACTGGGGGAAGTGTTTACCACAGCATTAAAGTCAAGAACTAAGACTTTTTTGACAAAACTTACATATTCTCAAAACCCTGAGGGAGAAGCAGATGCACAAAACACACCAAACCCAACCCAAGAGCAGCAGGTATTATCCACCATTCCTCTGAGGTGCCTCTTTCCAGAGGGGAAATCACACCTCTGAGTGCTCTCATACAACAGAAGGGCTTCCCACAATCTCAGAATAAACAGCCTAAGTTACAGAGAGGCATTTTAATGTAAATTTACTCACATTCAAATACAGTTATGTGTTCCCACAAACCTTCTACTCTCAGCTTTGCTCTCTCCTGCTCTGCCTATCTGTTCAGCACACCTGATTGCCATTATTTAGAAGCCAAGCCAGGATACCTATTTAAGGGCCATCAGTATTTCGGAGCCAGGAAACACCTGAATCTCATTCAACTCTCATCCCGAACACCTGACATTCCTAACTCCTTATTAGCCAGGATGAGCTGTTCCCAAAACCTGTTATTCCTCAGGTTCAAGCTGAACACCAGAACAACGCATATAAGGACAGCAGTAAACACCTTAAAAACCAGGATTATATTTAGTTTTGGGTTTTTTTCTTTTTCCAAATGGATTTTATATATAGCACCAGGGAACAGAGTAAAAGTTCAAAGTACTGTTTTAGCATATGCTGGGAAAGAACTGCAGGCATTAATCAAGAATTTCATATTCAAGTAACACACAGGCAAAGAGCTCAGGAGGGACTCACGCCTGGAAAGCAACTTGGACCTTTTCTGAAGTACCTTAAACAGATCCCACAAATAACAGAACTTAGGAGCTACACACAAATTTTTGACTTATAATGCAAGAATGACAGAGAATTTGAGAGAAAATACACCTAGATAACACCTGGTAACTTGTTACTAAAATCATACTATATGTAGATGTTTCTTTTGCACCACCCTCTTTCTAAAAGAAAAGATGCTTAAAATACACAAAATCTCCCTGATTTTTTCTCCCTCCAGAAGCTGTTCCAGCCCTTTTTTCTGCTTGTTTTGCTGGTGGAAACAGAAATCACAGCAGCAGGTAACTGTAAGCTTTCATCCTCTCAAAAGAGCAGCTGAATTAAATCAGAAGGAAAAAGCCCAGAACCCATCGAGAAAATTCTTTGGTCTCCCACAGTCATGACATGTAAAAAGAAGAAAAAAAGCCACAAAGCAGAAGACAAATCCTATAGAAAATTTCATACCATTTCAGCAGTTCTATCTAAATGAAATCTGCTGTAAAATATGCCAGATGGCTAGTTCTAAAGGAGAAAGGTCCTCACAGATTATACGAGTCCAAAATTTGCGAGCAAAGTAGATGCCACTCTCAGGTAAAAGTGGATCAGTCCCTGAAGTCACTATGTCCTTATCCCTCACCCTGAGAGCTCTCTCAAGCAGTGTCACTGTGGTGATTCTGTGGTGGAGACTTCTCCCTGTCAGTGTGCAGACAGATGTCGGTACCAATTACATTTCAGCCCCTGAACATCTCCCATTTCTGCTGTTAGGAGAAGAAATAACCGGGTCGGAACAGGTCAGCACCAGTGGCAAACCTCAGTGCTTATGAAATACAGAGCTGATTTCTTGTGCTAGTTCACACACATGTAGCAGCTGGTTTAAAAATATGTTTGGATGAGATAAGTAAATGATGGCGCATTATAATCCCCTGGTCTCGCACCATAAAATAGGCTTAATGCGAGTAAAATTGCCAGCAATGTCAATATTCCATAAATCACCATTTTGAGGGCTAGTGCTATGGGATGATTACACTGGGCAATCAAAGGAAGAAAGAAAACCATTTTTTTTTGCAACATCTCTGTAATTTACAGGGAAAAATTCTGGGTGCTTCACTGGTAACAAGTTTACTACACATCAACTCTGTAGACCATGAAGCAGCCAGAGCATGAAGGGATGACAGGTGCTCTAAAACAAGATGACAGGTTCAGAGAGAATCAAGTCTTTGTCTCTCATACATGTTTCTTTATTTGCTTATTCTGCACATTAAAATACAATTCTGTATGTGCTTATTACTGCAAGGACAAATGAAGGAACAGACTTAATCACAGGCATACAGAAGTTAAGTGTTTTTATTCATATTCTGGAAAGAGCATGGGACTCCTCTTTGCAGCTTTATACATGACATTCAGTATTTGCTTTTTTGTCCTTTAGGAAACCCTGTTGGAAATATAGACACATGCAAGATTCTGTCTCATGCAAGAACTCTCTAAAAGCAGCAACATTAAGCCTGTAATAAATCATATTCTTAAGAGAAAAAGTAACTTCTACAGATTCTCACTGCTCTGTTATTGCAAGGAAAGCTCAGGTTAACCCTTTCCTCAACTATGAAAATTGGAGAAGAAAAAAGTTTCCAAATTATTTAACTCTGACCAACTCATTTGATATGCACAGCATAGAAAGATACATGAGAACAGAAATTTCTATTAGTACTCAGAATTCCAAATTAAGTGGTGCAAAGGATTCCTAAGAGTTAATTCATCATGGAAACACATAATCCGATTCTACTTTTTTATTATTTAAAGCAAACAGTTGATGTAGAAATGAAGAATTACTACCCCTTGCAGGCGCACAACCTGAGGGAAGGTGAAGATGGTGGGATGAGCACGAGGTTCCCATTCACAGCCCTGAAACGCAAGGAAGTGATGGTGCAGAATGAGGCGGGGGAGAGGAACAACAGCAACTTTGTAGCTTGCCCACGTACCAGCCAACATTAAAAATTATAACGCGTTTAAATTATAAAAATAAAAACCGGTCTCAGACACCCTACAAGTGCAGCAGCCTCCTCGTGTGACGCCCTCAGAGAGGGGACCCCGGCGGCCCCCTCGGGCGCTCTCCGCCGGCACCCCTCCCGGGCGGTCTCCCGGGTTTACCTGGCGGTTCCCAGGCGCAGCGTCAGCGGGACGGGACAGGACAGGCAGCGGCTCTTCCTCGGGACGTGCCGGGGTAGCAGCGGGATGGGGACTCGGCTCCACCGAGGGACGAGCGGGACCCGCAGGCGCCCCGTCCGCGCCCTCCGCGCCGCGCCCTCATCTGCCGGCGCCGCCCGGCCCCGCCCTCACGGGCACGGGCGGGAGCTCCGTGAGGG